>PVJO010033202.1:0-12352 GCA_004026905.1 Hystrix cristata
TATAATTGAAAATTTTAAATGATAATTCCAAATAATATTTGAATGGCAGTTTTCCTCCATTTAAATGTTCAATTCTTTCACATATTCAAACTTCATAGTATTAAATTACAGAAGCATCTGAACACAGTGTTTGATTTTACTTTTATCCATAACCACCCATAACAATATAATTTTTTTCCACCTGTATCAATGTAATTTTTTCTAATATAGATACATATTTGGCTCTGGTTGTACATACTTTCAATTACAGATGCAATAATAAGCAAATACACATACTTTATTACTGTGTGAGGGCTGGGCCTACTTGTACCATCATCCTGCAATAATATGAACAAAATTTGGACTTTGCTACAAACGTTGGGAACCAAACATATTTGGTTCCTGAATGCTACCAAGAATATTTCCCTAAACATTTTTTCTAAATTGTTCAACGATAATCTTAAATCACCAGTTATCACGAACACACCTTTCTGTTTACGCTGGTGGTATTGTTAGGGCAGAGCCCCAGACCAACATTCCTTCCATGTCGAGGTCACCTAGTCACATACATGTCCTGGCCTCTCTCTGTCCTCTCACTCATTTATTTATTCACTAACTGGTGAATCTGAAAAGAGGAATTGGTCAGTGGTAGCTTCATCCCTTACTATTCTTTTGTCTTAGGAGTCCACAAGCAAGGCGCCTACAGCAAAGGCACATCTCTTCAGTGCAGACTCTGGAGAAGGAAATCACAGGAAGGAGCCAATGTGTCTGAAATGCAATGTATTCTAAACTAGAAAATTCATGCTCTCACCATCCCCAAACCACATTCTAAGATGCATGTTTTATTAACAGCAAAAGTGGTATTGAAGTAGAATAGGAGAAATAAAGACAAGAAAAAGGAGAAAATAACTGAATATTTTGTCTTTCCTATTGCCTTAAGATTCTGGGTCAGATTCCTGCTCAACTCGGCATGTAAGAATCCCAATTTAATCATTTAGGAAAAGTTGGCAAAACAAGGTTTATTAACTCTAAATTTTCATATTCTACATCATCCCCTTCAAGATGGAGGACACCGAGATAAGAATAAACTAGCTTTCGGGATTTATGGGACTTCTAATTATCAGCTTTCATAATGCCACGTTCTAGACTCTCCTGAAGTGAGGTCTAGGACTCCCCAAACTTACAGCACCTCAGATTCCAGGGACAGCAGAGCCTTGGAGACCACCCATGAGGGCATCACCTCCCAAGCAGAAGCTATCAGCTCACGGGACCCAAACCACCCCTCAAACCACAAGGCTTCCTCCAGAGATGTGAGAGAAAAACTGAGGCAAGATGGGACAGACTCTGGCCGTGACCGGCCTGTGTCAGGGTGAGCGCCGCCAGGCTCTCGGGCTCTCTTACTTTCTAACTCTGTCTCTTATAAACCTTTTCATGCTACACAGTGATGCATTCTAAGTTATCTTTCCAGACATGAGTGTAGAACCTGGTGGTTCTAGAACCTTCTTCTAGTTCCTGTCTCCTCTTTGGGCGACCGCTTCGAACCCTCTCTTGTGACGATGTTTTGTCTTATGTATGACAATAATTTTTTTTTAAATTTCTTAATTAGTTCAATGCTTGGATTAATAGAAGAGTGTTATATATTATGGCTTCTTAAATTCTACAACAGATAATTTTTTTTTTAATTCAGTGAAACTTTATAAGAACATAAGATGTGTTCATCAAATCCCTGGATACTGTTGGGGAAAATGTAGTGTGCCACATTTCCTGATCTCAAAGAACTTAAAATTTACAGGAATGATAACAAATATATGAAACAAAAGAAGACCAAGGAGTTAGGAGCACAGTAAGCATTCAGAGACGAGTGAAGCATTTGACCAGGAGTAATTTGATATTGCATTTTAGGGTGATTTAGATAAAGCTAGCATGGACAGAGGGAAGAGGGCGCATCCTCCTCGGCGGGGAAAGTGACAGGACCACAGCTCCTGAGCAGAAAACACCGCAGTGGACTCTGCAGATGGACAGACCCCGCAGAAGACAATGGAATAAATCTCCAAGTTCTGCTTAAAGATAGTTATAAAAATACAGAAAATACATATGTTTATTAGGATGAAAAGTGAAAGTTTGATTTATATGTATTTTGTGATCTCTGCTTTAATTTGAAACACTGCTCTATGATTCATTGTGCTTCTGCATTATTTGCTTTTTTAAATTCTTGCTTGTGGTTAGACAGTAAATATTCTGGCCTCACAATACCTTTGCAAAAAGACATTTACCCAGGGCTCTTTTCTAAGAGCATTCTAGCTGAAATCTCAAAATGAAAAAATGCGACGTGCCCAAAAGCTGATTATTTGTGCATTACTACCCATAGACTTAATAGTATGCATTTCCCCTTAATGGAAATATATGGTAACACTGAAGAAAGATAAGCCTTTGGGATTATTGTAATGTCGTTATTTTCAAACTGAAACAAATTCCTCCTAATTTGTATACCTTATTGTTTGTCACACCAAATAGCTTCATTGGTCTGACATTGAGCTACAATGCTTTTGTCTAAGTAAATTTTAATTTTGATAACTCCAGGCAAGAGCATGTATATGACGAAGTGTGATCAGAGATGACAGGATGGCGATAAATATGAAATTAAAACAGCCTTCTAATTTGGTAGACAGTTTCCTAGTATGCTTAGTTGGCTTACAGTACTATAAACTCATAGCACAAGAGGCTGCATGGTTGATCATAAGCATCTCAGAGTAATTTGTTATGACAGGACACCATGTGGGCTTATTAGACCCAGTGACTCTTGCCTCCCTTTAATCTCAGTTACTTTCTCCCCGAATCTTGCCGACCAGCTCAAAGGCAGCACAAGCACAGAAAGCAAGGATTAATGTGCATGCTTAACATTGCACAAAAGCATCAGAGATACTTTTCTTCGTTACAACTTGAGAAACAAATTCACGGAATGACACTGAAACAATCTACATTTATAAAACATGCACTGGCCTGCTAAATATTAATACCCCACCAATAGTACGAACACTATAAAGTTATTAGATACATATTAGTATGATCTTTACTGAAAATAAATACTACTCCATTAATTACTGAGACTTCACTAAATTGTACAAGGCCATTCTTCACAATATTTAGAGAACTCAAGGATAGTTTATAAAATATGAAAATAAAGGAGTTGGGGATTTAGCTCAGTGGTTAGAGTGCTTGCCTGGCAAGCACAAGGCCCTGAGTTCGATCCCCGGCACCAATAAATAAATAAATAAATAAGAAAATATGTACTTTATATTTTGTATCTACTTCTTTTTCAAAACTCGTAATTTTGTTCCTCCGGATTTTGTTCTAAGGGATCAATGCTTTCAGTGATTCGGGCCTTTAGGGATGACAGTTATTTTAAAGTCAATCCCTTGTAGGGGGCGATGTGAACAAGGACAGGTGCAGACACACCAGTTTCTGGGTCCTGGCCGGGTCACTTACTGCTATCCACAGAAAGGCTGCCCAGTCTCAGGGGAAACTTGGTATTCCTAAAAGCAAGTATTAGAAGAAGCCACTTAGTCAATGCTTCAGTATTTAGTAGCTCCACACTCAAAATAATCATTCATTATAACACTTAATATTTGTGGATATTTGTAAGTAAAGGAAAATGGTATAGCTGAATGAGAGAAAAATCATAACGAATATTTCCTTAACTAGTAACAAAAAATCAAACAGAGTGGTTAAACAGGTATCAATGATTATTTTTGCTTCAGCTGAATGAGGCCCCTTATTAGGTGTACCAGTGTTGGGGCAGCAGGGTAAAGAAAACTAGGGAACAAATACCCATTTTCAGGAATGGAAAATGTGCATTGATTTTAGAGGCTGAGATATAAGGACTTATATAAGGCGTGGTAAAAATTATGGCAGTATGTTTGATAATTTAAACAAAATGGACAATTACAAGGAAAATAGATTATACAAAATGACTTGTTAGAAAGAAGCTTTAACACTCAATTCAGTAGCTTAAAGTTTTATCATTAAAATGATTTAAATTTTTTTGCTTCAGTGATGAGTTATAACAGATATTTCAATTCTAGAAAAAAACTGTATACAATATGCAAAAATTAACATTTCCTAATATGTTTATAAGGGAAAGCTCTTCTATGACAGAAATAATTATGTAAAAATGGACAACTAAAGATACTCTTAGTAGTAAGAACATGTGTAAATATCCTAGACAATGTACTAAAAAAATCATTTCATAAATACATCAGTTTTTATATGTTATGATGACACATTTTGCAATAAGCCAGGCTTGGTGAAACGAATACTACATGATCTCTCTTATAGTAGACGCTAAAATGTTGAATTTATAGAAGTTAAAAGTAAAGAGGTAGTAACTGGGCCCTGGGAAGGGTAGGGACCTACAGTCACAGCAGAGTGACTACAGTTAACAAGAATATATATTTCTTTTTTGAGGGGGTGCTGGGGCTCAAACTCAGGGCCTTGTGCTTTAGGTAAACTCTGTACCACTTGTGCTAAATCCCCAACCCCATGAATATGTATTTCAAAATAGCTAGGAAAGTGGATTTTGAATTGTCTCACCACAAAGAAATGATAAATGTTTAAGGAACTAGATATGCTAATAACCATGATTGAGCATAACGTGAAATATACATACATGTATCAGAGTATCACATATATGCCACAAATATTATATGTCAATGAGAAATTTTAAAAAATCATCTTAACAGAGGCAGAAAAAGCTTTTGGCAAAATTAAATATTCATCATAAAAGATAAAACTATTAAATTTTCTAACAGTCTCTGCAGTAACAACTTTTGCTTCATATCTAATGAGAAGGTGTTGAAAACTCTCCTCCAGAGATGGAGCACAGCAAAGATGCCATTTATTGCCACTTCTATGTAATACTACACTAGAGGCTTAGAGAGAGTGACAATGGAACAGAAACAAAAGATACAAATCTTAGGATGGAAAACTCAAAGCTGGTTTTTCCAAGACGGTGTACCTACATACATAAAATGAAAGTGGAGAAGCGGTATATAGTATTAGGAATTAGAATTAGTGTAAGTTGCATAGAAAATCAATATCTAAAGTATGAAGTACCTACAAATAAATCTAGTAAAATTTTGCATTACTCAAAGAACAGAATTGTGAAACTATATTGAAATGAATTAATACACTGAATTAATGTTGCTCATAGATCAGAAGTGTCAGTGTTAGAAAGATATAAGCTCTACCCAAATTTATTGACAAATTCAGAACAACCCCACCATACTCAAGTCTTTCCTCCCCCGTGGAACTGGACAAGTTGATTCCAAAGGATTACAAAATGCTACACACAAGCCTAGTGCTCTAGAGTAATGAAATCAAGTTGGAAAGGTGGAATTTATAATAATTAAGAAATTATTTTATGGACAGATATAAATAAGAAGGTGAGTGGAACAAAACACAGTGTGATTGCACAGAAAATTCTCAGTTCCATTAACCATCACAAAATTTAGAAATTACACGCCCCAAAAGATATCTTGGCATACTTGTCCAGTGGATAAATTTTTCAAATCAAACATTACCGAGAGTTTGAACAACTGTAGCTCTCACGGAGTGCTGATAAAAGAAAACGGGTGCACCCATGTGGAGTACCCAGCGTGGCTATACGGCGTGCACAGCGAGGCCACATATGCTCCTGTTTTGGCACCGCACAGCTTCTCGCATAGCTACTAGACACGAGAAACTTTCTGCATGCAATACTCGCGGCGGCAGTGTGTATTCAAGGCCCAACCGGCACAGCTATTCCCCAGGCGTTTGTTACTTTGACAGTAAATAGAGCCATATAGTAATACATGCAATACCAAATTCAGTGACTGTAAATGAACAACTATAGACGACTACTGGAACGTAATACACAAATAATTTTAATTAAAAGGAAGCAAATCTTTGAATAATATACACTATGTAATTCCATGTATGTATGATTCAAAACCCAGTAAAAGTGGAGATACACATATATGTAAGTGGATAGGTGAGGAAGTGGGTCTAGGCAGCAAGCCTGTATGAAGGCGTAAGACAATTATTTCTCCTGTGTATGTACATATGCAATCTTTATATAAATATGTAAAACATTTGGAGAAAAGTATGTTCAAGAGGTATATAAATGGTTCTTTTAATCAGTAACAATGTTCTTTTGAAAAAGTTGTAAATAGGTATTAACATTATTATTCATTAAAATTATTATACTTGTATAATCATTTCTACTTAAGTGGAATGTATATATCTCTATGTATATTTTACTGAATTTGCTGGTTTTTAAGAAAGAAACTTCTTTGCTTTAGATTGTTGCATATCTACTTCCTGTTTTGAGCATAGTTGTATAAGTTTTCATCTTATTCTATGTTATTCAGTCTATAACAAAAGAGAAATACAGTTTTTAAAGACTTCCAGGATAAAGACCAATCACAACCTAAGACTGATAGATAAAAACACAGTTACAAAAATTAAGCAGAGACAAGCATTCACCTGGTACAACAGTCTGGGTGTAGTTTGTGCAGACACAAATAGTCGTAACGTTCAATAATTTCTTCTACAAAAATATTAATCTTGGTGCTGGGGATTTAGCTCGAGTGGCAGAGTGTTTGCTCGCAAGCGCAAGGCCCTGAGTTTGATCCCCAGCACCAAAATAATAATAATAATAATAATAATAATAATAATAATAATAATAATAATAATAATAAATTTAAAAAATTAGTCTTTTTGCCCGAAAAATATTAGTAGTGGTAAGACCTGATTTAGTAATGGGTCCAGGATGTTAATCACGTATTGTTTAAAATGAGGTAGCATAATGCAGTCTAACAAATTATCCTTAAATTTTTTTGTAAGACAAAGAGAAAGATTTAATGCTTTATAAAGTAATCTTAGGTTATCTGAAAAAAATATAGACTCATTAATATACAAATAAGGAGGAACTTGGATACCTTATTATAGTCCTCTCTACAAAAGAGAAAATTAAGCACCACAGATAGATACTGATTTTCCAAAGGTCATTGTCATTGCTAGTTTTAGATTTCAAATCTCATTTCCCTGTATTTACACTACACTCAAAATTTTATTCCCTCAAATTCTGGATAAATAATTGTTATTAGATTCATTCTTACCATCATTAAGGTACCTGGTAAAGCTAGAAGTAACAGTATTAAGGTCATATTAAGGGCAAGTATTAACGAATGCTTGCAATGTGTTACAAATGTTATGAGCATTACAGAAGGGTACATGCCTGTAATATTTGTGAGCACTGTAAGTTTATGTATTTGTTATTTACTGCTGCAAAACAAACTATCCCTCAAATGACATGACTTAAATTTACAAGCATAATCATTTGTCAATGATTTTGTGGTTTAGCACCTTGAGCTGCCCTGCCTGGGACTTGAGGTAGTTACCTGTCTGTGGAGCACGCAGCTCGTGAGTATGGATCGGCTCCTTTCTAGTCAAAAACATTTTTTGTTCTTTTGAAAGATTTTCTAGCACAAATGTAGTAATCCAAACTATAGGTACATAAAGATAATTCTCAATGAGACTTTTATCTGTTAGGTTGAATACATGTTAGGTTGGTTTAATTGTTTAAGCCAATGATTCTAATTGATCAAACCACATTTTTCCAAATTTATAACTGATAGTGAAATGGGGAGAGTGATATGCAATACTTTTTACAGCAAAGCTTACTTTACATGAGCTAGAGTGATATTGTAATAAGAAGTCTAAATAATAAATGATAGAATTTTATATGGCAGTAAACATGGTCTTAAGCCTTTCTCAATTTATCTTTGACTTCCGTGATTTTGTAATTTTGCTATCATCTTTTTATCTCAACATGAAAGACTCTTTTCTTTCTCTTTCCTTTCACTCATGCACACATGGGGTATGATTTCAAAGAGAGACTTTGCATTTACAAACAAGAGAACTGGATTCTCACCAGGGATGAGGAGGTACTCCAGACTTCTCAATTTTTGGCATTCTAAGACTTATCAAAGATTTCAAACAAAATCAACAAAAGGAAAAAGACAGTCCCACCACAAATACTATGTTAATCACCTTTTTTGCTATTTATTTGTAAACGACTCTTACTATATTGATGACTTTTAATATCTATTCATATTACAAGTGGTAAATATTTGTAAATATTTTCCCTATTCTTTTTTTTTTTTTTTGGTGCTGGGGATCGAACTCAGGACCTTGTGCTTGCCAGGCAAGCACTTTAACCACTGAGCTAAATCCCCAGCCCTATTCATTCATCTTTTTAAGAACTATCTATATGTTAATGCTTTTAACAGGCACTTCAAATGATACCTAGTATTCGTTTGTTTTTAGGTATTTCGCATATTTTTCATTAAGTTTACATTGATATATATTGTCTTTATTTATATACACTAATATTAAATTGCTCTTTATAATGGAACTCCATTATTTGCATTGGTGTTTTGGATTGCTGTTGTTTATTTGGATTTATTGCATAGAGAAACATGTTATTGATCAGTGATAGATTACCCGGCCAATTTCATCTTATTGGGTTGCACCAGGATGTTGCTTTTCAAAGTGTTCGATAAGTCCTTATAATATTTTTAAGATGTAGATTTTCCCCGCTGATACTGATATAAATTCTAGTATTTCAACACTACCTGTTATATATTAATTTTATATCAAGAATGTCATCTACTGTGATATTTTCAGACTATTGTGCTTTGCTTTTTTTTTGAGGAGTAAATTTTCTCTTCATCAGTAGTAAGCGTTCAATCTTCTGAAAAGTCATTTTGGATTCTGTTGCGGCAATTGTGTATTTTTCCTCCTAACCAATTTATGTAATGAATTACATTAATGCATTCCCTCATACGAAATCACCCTTGCACGCCACACTAAACCCAACTTGGTCATGGAGTATGAGTCTTTAATAACACACACGGATTCCATTTCCTAGTATTTTGTTTAGGATAAGTGAGGTTGATTTATACTGCTGTTTTGAAAGACATGTTCTTTGGAATGCTGATTTTTCTCTAATAACTATCATATTTTTTTAAAAAATTGAGCTTATGTCCAGGTTAGTTCAGGAATTATAAAATAATTACCTAAAGGAATAAATAACACATTATATATATTAAATTATGGCAAAGTAAAAAAAGATTATGAAAACTGTTCTTGTGCCAACACTTCTATTTGCAGAATAAAGTAGAAACACAACTCAAAATAACTAAATCTACATCTAAAAATGTGTGAAACGATAGTAGAGATTTACCTTAAAAATGATGTGATGCCAAAGGACGCCAAAGAATAAGATAGCCATGAAAATGAAGCACATCAACTCTGACCCCAGTATTAACGTAAATAAAAAGACCTCTGCACGTACAGGTGTTATCAAAGGACAGCAAAGTTTGGAGAAAAGACAGATTATTCAAGAAATAGTCTGGGGAAAACTACGATCTGACACACAAAACTATTTCAGACCAACTTGAAGTAAACTAAGGCACAACATGGGAAAGTTAAAATGATAACATTAATAGGATAAATATAATCATAATGTATTCGATACATTGTAAGACATGTACGGAAAAAAACAATGTGCTGCTTCCAAAACATGTGAAAATTGTAGATCTTGAGAATATTGAAAGTAATGGCCAAGAAAAATATGTGAGAAATATATGATGAAATGAGTTGATACAAGTATTTTTACTTAAAAACAATAAAAAGTTACTTAAAAATAAACTTCTTAGACATGAAGAGGGTAGGAAAAGTGATGTGGCCAAAGGGAGAATGGATTTGATCAGTTTATGTTGTGTGCATATTTTAAAATATCACACTGAAGCCCATTAATAGGGACAATCAATATGTATTAATAAAAATAATGTAAAATGTTTTCATAAAAATATATAAAGCAGATGATTACGTAATGGAGAAAACTCACTAGGAGTATATAGAAGTTATGAAAGAACTTGAAGGCAAAAAATACATATCAAACTGGAATAAAAAATGTAAATACTAAAAATTATTAAGATTATAGGCAAAGTGAGCAACATAATGAATTATATCTAGCGAATGTAAGTTTTTTTGTACAGTAAGTACGAGGAGGGTATTTTACTAAAAACATAAACGGAGTTAATTCTTTGAGCATAAGGAAAAAAGATATTCACTTTGTTTCAAAAAGCAGGAGTTGGATACACATTGCATTAAAGAAATCTTAAACTATACTGTTCACAAAATCTAAAAATACAGGTATGAGCAAAACTACGCCTGTGAAATGGAAATGAAAATAAAACGGAGTATGTGATCCTGTTATTAAATGTAAACTTTAAGCCAAAACCCACTAAAGTTAACAAAAAGTATAGTTGGTAATGAAAAAATCCATAATTAATAACAAGAGTACAATATTTATGAGTACATATGGCCCCAAATAACACAGAAAGAACCTATATAACCAGAAAATATGTGACTCAGGTGTCTAATTGAAAATGTTGGGGTTGAGCAAGGGAAAATACCCATACAGTATATGGAAAACCCAACAAAGGAAGCTTAAAGACTTATGATGTAGCTATTAAAGAGAGCATATAGTTATTAAGTTAAAATACATTCCTTTGAAAAATTAACAAAATATGTGTATTTTTCAAGGTCTTCCAGTGAAACAGAGCTATAGATAGATAGATGGATAGACAGACAGACAGATAGATAGATAGATAGATAGATGATAGAAGGGCAGAAGGGGGACTCTAAGTAAGTGGTTCAGGCATCATGCAAATTTGGGAGCTGGCAATTCTGAAATATGCGCAAGCTAGCAGCAGGCTAGATACTCAGACAAGGGATGATGCATCCAAAGGCTGGAAACCTGGCCAAAATCTCGGTGTTATGATCTGGAGACAGAATCCCTTGTTTGGAATACCTGCGTCTTTGCTCTTAAAGCCTTCAGTTGATTGGATGAAGTACAGCCACAAAGTAGAGGGTAATATGCTTTACTCAGCATACTGACTTCAGTGTTCATCACACCAAAAATCCCTGCACAGCAGTATTGCTGCAGCATGGGAATGGAAGAAACAGGTCGCTGGGGTGTGGCCCGAAGGGCATGCCTCGTCTCTGGCCACTTCCTGGCTCTTGTTCTCTCTGGGTCCTAGGGTCATTAGGTGGCCCCTCTCTGCCACTGCTCCCAATGCCACGATTTCCCGCTCACTGCAGGCCCACGACAGTGCAGCTGACCACAGCCTGAAGCCTTGGAGTCTGTGACCCCAAACAATCCTTTCTCTTCGAATTGTTTTTCCCAGGTACTTCATCATAGCAAATTTGAGGTAACATGCTGTACTTTTCTGTATATTTGAAGTATTCTATAATTAAAATATACAAATCATGTATAATGGTGTTTTGCCTAAAACATCATATTTAGAGATATATCATTATAAAAATTCTCAGAAAATTAATTGATTATCTGCTGCCTAACATTAACATTTGTATAGCGCTGCAAAACTAGAACGCAAGGCCGTCCTGGAGTTCTGTCTGCTACAAAACACATTTTATAAAACCTTGACAAGATATTGGAAGTGTCCCCTGCAGACTGCGAAATGCCAGAGTTCATCTTGGTATGGGAATTTCCAGCATGAGAGAAAACTCTTGCCTGTAAATTCGTGATGGGAGGCATGAAAAGAGAGATAGTTCCTGATTCCTGGAAGTGCCAATGTGAGAAAACCAAGACAGTGATTATGTGAACGGGCTGAAACTCAGAAGAGGCAAACACAATGCAATTTTTAAGAAAAATGTTCTACGGGGAACTCATTTTCCCTTTACGATAGTCTAAAAATTTTCCAAATACCATATCCCCTTATTAAAAAAGATCAAAATTATTTCAATTTTAACCTTGCCAGAAGTGGAATGCAGCTCTCCCTTAAGGCACAATTTAAAGATATTTTTTATCAAACAGTTTAAATTTCCTCCTCAGTTTGGAAACTCAGGAGAGGAGAAGTGGGTATGGTATAAGCTGCTTCAGGGAGCGGGTGAGAGAGAACAAAGAACTCTGAGTCAGTTTCTTAGCTACGAAGTGATGAATTATAAATGGGAAGCTTCTGACCAAGACTTTAAATTGTCATTAAAATAAAACATATGACACAATTGCATCGAAAAAAATGAAATACTTAGGGATCTATCTAGCAAAACAAGTAAAAGATCTTTTCATTGAAAACTACAGTACTCTAAAAAAGGAAATTGAAAGAGATTTCAGACAATGGAAAGACATCCCATGTTCGTGGGTAGGAAGAACCAACATAGTGAAAATGGCCATACTTCCTAAATTACTATACAGATTTAATGCAATTCCAATCAAAATTCCAATAACATACTTCACAGAAGT
>PVJO010033203.1:0-12358 GCA_004026905.1 Hystrix cristata
TACACCAGTGAGTTAAGAAAAATATGATGGTGTTTTGACATAAGATGTCTTGGCTTTAGCATTGTCGTGAGTACTCTAGTAATACGCCTCATTCCAGTGATATTTGAGTCCCCTGGATGACTGAATGTCACCTCCCATTAAGTTCTGTGTGGTGTGGTTATTCTGTGCTTAGGGTTTAATGACTTCCTGAACCCTCACTCATCGTTGCATTTACAGCTGTTGTTCTAATTTTCCTTCCTTGCTTTGTAATATTTTACTTTTTGTTTCTGATAATCGTGGATCACAACCACAGTTACACTCAGTTACACTGGGTGAGCCTCCCTATGCATGGATGGAAAGAGAATTCTGAAATTGTTCCTCAGGATGCTGTGGTAAAGCCGTGGTGTATGGCAGTGAGCTTGGAAAGAACTCGCTCAAACCCCAGTTGTTCTGCCCATGAGCTGTGTGGCGCTGGCGGTGTTCCTGTCCACCCCAGTTCTCCTGTTCCCCACTGGAACAGCTAAAACCAGTAATGACCTTTGAGTTCCCTGTTTAATTATATAAGCATGTGATATGTGCAACTTTAGGCAAGAATTTGATACATATTTGTTCATTCAAAATGGTTACTTCGTGTTAGGTATATTAATACTTAGGAATAAAGATCAGTACAGTATTCTGAGTCATTGAAAAGATTCTATTATTGAGAACAAAGTCTAGTGACTTTGTCTAGTGACTTTGACATAGCTATACAATAATTTTAAATTTATAAATTATACAATATACTAAATTACCTGTAGTGATATGTCCCCAACTTGTCATTACTCCAAAAAATCCAAAATTTTGAGAAGTTTTTTGTATGAAATCATTTAATATATTCAATTATATCTGCAGAGTGCCAACATCAGAGTTTTTTAAATTGCTATACAAGTTCACCAATTCAGTAAAATTAAGCCACAATATTCAGGAAGGGTAATGGGAAAAAGACAACAGACCAAAGAATATTCTATGTTTATTTCTATTTTGGGACAAAGTCTATTGAGAAGAAAGTATATGGTGTCCCCAGATCATTAGTCATTTACACATTGAAGACTCACAGGTGAGTCAGCAGAGAACATTACTGCATCAAATCATTAACTTTGTTTTTTTTCAATCTCAGCTGTGCATCAGACACATTTTTTTTAGTTGGCAATAAATGGTCTATAAACCAGTACGATTAACTCTTAAACTCCCATGTTCACCCTTAAAAGAAGGAGAAGGGTAAAGAAAATTTTGTTTGTCACTAACTTTGAGACAAGTTACACTCAGAAGAACGTGAAGCCCACTTAGCTCATGTGTCACTTTGTGCATCCAAGAATCACATAGGAAATGGGAAGTGAGCATCAGAAAAGGTTTAGATGAGAAGCTCACAATTGTCTCATTAAGAAGAGAAGGTTTCGATGAGTCTAGTACTTGTCCTACTGACGGGCCTTTCCTGTGTGCATCTCTGATTTACTCTGGACGCAGAGGTATGGAAGAGTCAAAGTCCCTCCCAGGCATACCTGTCACTAAATTATTGGAAATGTCCTGAAGAGAGACAGTAAAGACATTAGCAAATCCCTAACCAATGTACTGCCCTTCATGCTTCCTCCATGCGTAAAGAGAATTAAATTGCAGAGGGAAGTAAACTGACATCTGTTTAAAATATATATATATATATTCCTTGAAGCAGCATACATTAATAGTTTATCATAAATCAAAATACATCAAAATACTCCCTGAAAACTTGGAGGTACCTGCAGCCTTTTCCAATTTACTATTGTCAGAAATTGTAAAATTCGGCAGTAGCTTTTGAGGGGTGGAACATCTAGGTCATCGTGCCCCAGTTAATCTTGGTTGTCAGCTTGATTGGCTGAAAGTTACCAGGAGATGAGTAAAGCACCGTCTGGTGTGGCTGGGTGGACCTTGCTCCTGGACCCTGCACCTTGGGTGCCCTTCCCCCGTGCTCTGCTTCTAGTCCAGTACAAAGTGAGCAGCTCTGCCCACCATGCCTTGTTGCCATGATATTTCTGCCCTGGAGCCAGCTGACTATGAACAGAAATCTCTGAGCCTGAGAGCCAAATCAAACCTGCCTCTTTAAATTGCAGGTGTCAGGAATTTTGTCCCAGCAGTGGGAAAGCAGACCGGTAGAGCTGATGCATGTTATAAGCAAAATCACCAAGTGACCACAGTTGTGAATGCTGAGTGTGCTTTCTTTTAGTCTTGTAGTCATTTGCTATGGCTTTCACTGAAGGTCAGGTGTGTGGGAAGGTAGAGATTTCATTGATTGGGCCATGTGTGCTTGTAGCCTTGCATTTTCATTTAGCCCTGAAAGTGGAACTTCTCTGTGGATCAGCTTATGCATGAAGTCAGGAGCATAACTGTACTTGTGGAAGAGGGTAAGGAATGAGAAATGAGAGCCGTGAGTTCTTGACCAATTTGTTGTATTAGAATTCTTTTGGATTCCGCACAAGACCTTGTGTTGGGTAGAATAACGTAGGGAGGAAGAGACAGCTTTTCCAGGAGAGGGTTCAGGCATGAAGCTACCTGTACAGAACATGTGCTTTGTGTATGCGACACCAACAGAATCCAGTCAGGGCTGAGCCACAGAATCAACAGTGGGGACTTAAACATACAGATTTCTGGTGTTGCCGAAGTGCTATGGCATCAAGATCTCCTTGAGAAGATCTTTAGAGATGATTCTGAAACAGTCAGATGTGTATTAAGTTTAAGGTGGGCATGATGGATAACTGCTCACATAAAATCTGTTGAATAAGCAGAGGTTCAAATTTGAATCTGTTATTCATTAGTCATTGAACAGTAGAAGACTTTGGAATTCTCTAACTTCAGTATCCTTCTTTATAAAACAGTGCAAACAAAGGTGCTGCATGTGTCGATGTCAGGATTATGTGTAATCTGTACCCACCACCTGCTCCATACATGGCACACTGAGGGCATACGTATGTGGCACCTTATCACAGTCACCATCATATTAATGTAAGAGATTAAGAAATATTTGAAGCTCTGTGTGATAGAATAAAAACACAAAAATATGACAAAGTCAATCAAAATCAGGAATAATATATGGACCAAATAGCGACTTCCTTTGGTAATATCTGCATTCCCCCAGCAACCCTCATTTCCAATTCTCAGATGTCAATGGCTCTGTGTTCATTCTGTACTGGGGCACCATAGTTTTGCATGAGTATAAAGCTGTGAAGGAAGCCTTGGATGACCTGGAGAAAGAGTTAAGTGGAAGGTGTAATTTTTATAGCACCATTTATTTAAGAGTCTTCTTTCCCTCCTACGTTTTTGGCACCTTTCCTGAGGTTTTTTTTTTTTTTTTTTCCCCTGTAGATAGATGAGTTTATTTCTGGGATCTCTGTTTTGCTCCATTGGTCTATGTGTGTCTTTTTTATGGCAGCATCATTATGTTTCGGTAAGCATGGTTCTGCAGTGTGCCTTAAAATCAGGTATTGCTATGCTTCCTGTGTGTGTATATTATGCAAAATAGCTTGGGGTATTTGTGGCATGTCATGCTTCTGTATGAATTCTGGGATTCTGTTTCAGTTCTGTGCAGAATGTCATTGGAATTTTCATGACTATCACAATGAAACTTGATATGGCTTTAGTGATATGCACTGTAAACAGTATCAATTTGTTCGGTCCATGAAAAAGTCACGTCTTTTCATTTATTTGGGTACCTTCAATCTCTTTCATCAATATTTGGTAATTTTCATTGTAGAAGTCTTTGAATTCTTTGGTTAGATTCATTCTTGGAACTTTATTGCTTTTGCAGCTATGAGGCATGAGATTACTTTCATGGTTTCTTACCTAGCAGCCCCATTACTTGTGCCTAAAATTCCTCCTGATCTTTGTGTGTTGATATTGTTTCCTGCAATTTTACTGAATTATTGTATCAATTTTACTAATTTCTTGAGGAGTCTTCAAATTTTTCTCTGTATAAATTCATGTAATCTACAAACAGGAATAATTTGCCCTTCTCGTCCTATATATAGACATTGTATTAGTTTTTCTTGTCTACTGGCACCAATTCTATATTAAGGAAGATGCCTGAGAGTGAGCACTGTTTTATTGCTGTAAATCTGGAGAAATATTTTCATATTCTTCATTCACTGTAATATTGCCTGAGTTTGTGCCATATACATGTTTTTGCATACACAATATTAATCGTGCTAAAGTATGATTCTTATATACCTAATTTGTTCAGTGTTCTTATCATGAAGGAAAGTTGTATTTTATCAAATGTACCTACTGAGGCTACCATGCATTTCGTCTTCATTCTGTGGATAGGATGTATTATATTTACTAATGGGCACATGTTGAGTGATCCTTATATTCCTTGTGTAAATCCAGCTTGATTATTATTACGTACTGCTGGACTTTATTTGCCATTATGTTGTAAATTTTTGCATCTATGTTCAACAAGGATATTCATCTACTGTTTTCATGTTTTGTTGTTCTTTTTTTTTTTTCTGGTTTTGGTTTCAGAGTAATGCTGTTCTTAAAGAATGAGTTTTGAAGTGTTCCCTCCACTTTAATTTCCTTAATAGTTTTGGAATAACTGCTATTAGTTATGATCTGAAAATTTGATAGAACTCAACAGTGAAACATCCAATCCTGGTAATTGTATTTATTGGGACATATGAGTGATTTGATTTCACTCCTTATTATTGATCTGTTTTTGATTCCTATGTCTTCCTGACTCAATTTTTGGAAGTTGTGTCAGAAATTTATTCACTTCTGAGAAGTTTTTAAATTTCTTAACATATATTTTTTATAATGTCCTCTAATGATAGTTTTTCTGTGGTATCAGTTCACATGTCTACTTTTTAATATCTACTTTTATTTATTTGAGTCTTCTCTCTTTTTCTGTAGTCTACCTGAAGATTGGTTGGCTTTTTTTTAATCTTTCCAAAAATGTTTCACTGATCTCTTCTTTATTTTTTAAGCTATATTTCATTTATTTCTGCCTTTTTCTTTGTTATTTCTTTCCTTTTCTTATTTTGGGCTTCATTTGTTCTTATTTTATGTTGACAATCATTACTAGATTAGTTATTCAGAATCTAATTTTTATGTAGATGTTTATTGCTATCAATTGTCTTTGTTAATTTTGCTTTTGTTGTTCACTTTCATTTCAGCATGTTATGTGAGTCTTTCTGTAAAAGAGAAAGGGCTGGGCAAGGGTCTTATAGGGTAAAGGTAGAGAATGCAGACTCTCATCTCATTTCACTTAATAAAGTGAATCATCTAAAGAAATCCATTAGGTTAATTTTGTCCAAAATAAGGAAGTGTGATTCTGTCAGTGTTTAGAGCCTGACTTGGTTCGTAGTTCAGAGCTTGGTGAGTCAGGCAAAAAATTACTGTTTTATTCCTAAAGAGTTCATCAAGACTTGGGTTTGTTTAACCTCTAAAGGTCATAAAATTCAAGTATTTTGACTGTGACTTTAATCAGTGGATGCTGTACTTATTAAGATAAGATTTACTTTAAAAGTCACTGATTAGCATAAATCATGGAATACTGCAAAATGACATATAGCCAGTAACCACTGAATATCTTTGTACTCGCCTAACTTGGAGGGAAGCCTGTGAGACTGGAAGAGTGTGTGTTCCACCCTCAATTCAACCACCTCTTGTCAGTATATCCTCATCTAAAGTACTGAATCTCAGAGGCCTAGATGCCTCAGGCCTGAAATGGGAATAATTCTACCTTAGCCAAAGGGAATAGAGAATCTAAAGCAATACGGTATGTGCAAAAATTCTTCATTAATTGCCAGAATTCCTGTAAACCAAAGTTGAGTATTATGTAACTGTGATCTTGAGAAATGAATTTTCCTTGTTAAGGAGCAGATAACTATGCTCACCAATGAAACAAATACACTACCTCCATATGCCACGTCTCTGTGCAGCATTACCGTTACACAGCTCCTGTGGCATACTAGTCCACTCACATATTGATGCATGACTACAAAATGTAGATTCCAGTTAACATTTTTATTTTTATTATGTATTTTCTATTAGTACATGTTTACAGTACATAATAATTACATTCCTCATGGGGAATTTGTACATATATATAATATACCTTCATTCTTTTTGTCCCCTTCCCCTTCCATCACTCCTTGTTCCCTCCAAATCTTGATCCCGCTTCCATTTGCAGAAGCTCTATTTACATTTCTTTCCTCAATGCAAAGAAATCCTTTTTCCCTTACTTGCCTCAACCATCCATCTCTTGTACCCCTCCCGTTTGAAAAAGCTCTCTCTACTTCCCATTATCTATCCTTTATTTTGCTCTTTATGATATTTTGAATCCTACATGTAAGAGAAACCATGTACTATTTAAACTTGTTATCTGTGATTTACTTCAGTCAACATTATGGTCTCAAGTCCAGCTGTTTGGTACCTTGAACTTAATTCTTTCCATGACTCTGGTCACAAACTGAATGAGATGAGAACTGAATCAAATTCAGTGGTGATATTCAATGTTGATTTATGGGGAAATCAGATTTCATTCTCTTCCAATTCAGTTTGCAACCAGAATCCTGGAAAGAATTAAGTTCATGAGCCAAAGCACCACTCTATTTTTCTATACATGCCTTGAGTGTATCCTTTTTATGGTACAGTAGTACTCCATTGTGTATAAATATCACATTTTCTTTATGTGTTCATCTGTTGATGGACAGGCAGTCTGTTTCTAAGATTTAGCTATTCTGAATTGTGCTGCTATAAACATAGGTGTGTGTGTACTACTGTAACATGACGATTTTAACTCCTTTGGAAGATTCCTAGAATGAGAAGATCTGGGCCTCATGGAATTTCTATTTTCAATTTCTTGAGGAATCTTCACAGTGATGGCTTCAGTTTACATTCCAAGTAAGACTATAGGGTTCCTTTCCCCCACAGCCTCACCAACATTTGTTATTACTTACTTTCTTGGTGATAGCCTTTCTTTCAGGACTAAGATGAAATCCCAGTGTTGTTTTAATTTGCATTTCTCTGAGGACTAGTGTTGTCAAACATTTGTTGTGTATTTATTGTCCATTTATACTTCTTTTGAAAAGTGTCTATTCATTTTATCTGTGCATTTTTTGGTTGGGTCTTTTATATCAAGGGATCTAATTTTTTCATTTTTTAACATATTCTTGATGTTTGTCCTCTGTCTGGGGATAACTGGCATTGTTTTCTATTCTCTAGGTTGTCTCTTCACTCTAATGGTTGTTTCCTTGGCTGTGCTGAAGCTTTTTAATTTGACATGCTCCCATTCTTGATTCTCAGTATTAATTTGTGTGCCATTGGGGTTCTATTGAGAAGGCTCTTGCCTATGCGTATGTTTTCTAGAGTTGTACCTATTTTATCTTCTAGTAAGTTAAGTATTTCTGTTTCAACATTTAGATCTTTGATCTGGTTTGATTTTAGTTTAGCACATGGTGAGATATGTATGAGCCATAGAACACATTAATATCCCCCAAACACTACTTCCAAGGAGACATTAGCGTAGTCATACAGAAAGGTGCATAATATCTGGGTCAAGTCATTTGTTTCTTAATCGTGGCTGAACATTGGAACCACCATAATTTTTTTCCCAGTTTGTTTCTTTGGTTAAAATTGTCACTTCCTGTTTTTTATCTCAGGATGGCTGAAATAGTCAGTAGAGGCCTGTGGAAAGACAGCATGTGGAAAGAGTAAGGCACACTTTATTTTTCCTTCTTTTAGCAGAGTTTCAAAGTACACTCCAAAGAGATTACGCTGCTCTAGTTGATTTCTTTAGTTTACAGCCAGAAGGAAACAATCCAAATCAGCTGGGGGCCAAGAGGACTATAAAAGCTTTGAACTGCAAGCCCAGAGTTGTCTCATTTTGAGAGAAGGCCTCAATGGAGTCACTTGCGCTGCTTGTGCTCTTTCTTACCTGTCTGCTTCTCCTTTCAGTGTGGAGACAGAACTCTGGGAGAGCGAAGCTTCCACCTGGTCCTACTCCTCTCCCAATTCTTGGGAATTTTCTGCAATTATATGGTAAAGATATCAGCAAATCCTTAAGCAAGGTAAGTATATGATTTACAACATGTAAGTAAATTAGTCCTTCCTTGTCACTTAAAGATATTCCTGCATGCAACTTATTGAAAGACATGTTGGTACCACAAAAGCTGCCTGTGGATTTTGATGTTTCCATTGCTTGTTTTAGTTTGTCAGTGTCAAAAGTAGTGCAATGAAGTAGTGTATTTGGGATAAGAAAAATGTTTAAGTTATCATGAGTTAGTCAACATAAAAGATGTCAAATGTTTGTAGTGCTCCTACCTTTTCACTGTTTCATGTTCACTTGCTGTGCTCCTTCACATGAAGTTATATGATAATGAGCATAACATGTGATTAGAAATTTCATCCAAGAGCCTGTCTGTTGCATGATCTATACACTTTTAAAGATTAGCCATGAAAATGAAATTTTTCTGTAGAAGCAAATTGTCCCGGACATCAAAAAATAGCTGTATGATGTTTTGCCCTTAAGGTGGTGTTATAGGATATGCCAGTGTTCCACCCACTCATCTCAAGGGCAAACATCAGTCAGCTATCCACAAATGAAAACAGCTGTAAGAGATTGAGGAATTTACTTAAGAAATTATAACAGGACCATTGATCAAAAACTGAAGAATAACTGCGAAAAAGGCCCGAAAGAGAAGTTTCCTTTTACCTGTACCTTGCTATGCTCCAGCCAGTTAAAAATATCCACCCTGATCAAGTGAGATTTACCCCAGAGACCTAATGAAACAATCAATAATTTCGGTACAACATATTAACAAGATGGAAGACAAGAACAATATAATTGTCTCCACTGGTGCAGAAAAAGAATTGACAAAACTGAACATCCTTATATAACAAAAACTCTGAAATTAATCAGATCCAGAAGGGATGCACTTCAATTCAGTAATGGGTGTGTCGGAAAAAACAGCTGACCTCATACTCAACAGTGAAAGGCTGAAATCTTTAAAAGTAGAGAGAAGACAAGGACGCCCAGTTTGCTACTTTTATTCAGCATAGTGCCAGAACAGTAAGAAAAGTTACTAAAAGGCATTCAAGTCAGAAAGGAAGATGTAGAATAGTCTTTGTTTGTAGAAGACATACTCTTATTCATGCAAAATTCTAAAGATTACAACAGAAAACAAATACAGCTTATGAGTAAATTCAAGAGTGTTGTAGGATATGCAAAGTACAAAACTCAGGGAAGATTTCAACAATGTCTTTGTTGAATCCAGAGAACAATTCCATTCACAATAGCATGCAAAAACTAAAATAGGAATAAATTTAATCAAGAAAGTTTTAGACCTAGTGTGCTGAAATGTAGAAAACATCAGTGAAAAAATGTAGAAGATGAAACTACAAAGAATAGTTACCCATGTTCAAGGATTGGAATAATTAATATTGTCAAAATGTCAGTACTACTCAAAGTAACACACAGATTCAATACAATCCCTATGAAAATCTGATATTTTTCACAGACATAGAAAGATTCTAAATTTGTACATAACCTCAGAAGACTGATTAGTCCATGCTTCGTTATGTGTGAAGAAGAATGTTGGAGGTGTCATACTACCTAATTTAGAACTTGTACAGAGATCTGCAGTAAGCAAAATACTATGATGTAGACATAGAAAATGGGAGTAGGTCCATGGAGCACAATAAAGTGTCCAGAAATAAACTCATTCATTTATAGTCAATTAATTTTTCACAGAAGAGTCACGAATACATAAAGGGGAAAGAATAGTCTTATCAATGAATTGTGTTTGAAAATTGGACATCCACGTGCAAAAAAAGGGAAAAAAAAAGACCTTTTCAAAAGGCATACATGAAAATCAATCTGAAATGGATTCAAGATAAATACAAGACCTGAAACCACAAGGCTCCTAGAAGAAAACATGAGAGAAGCTCCCTGATCTTATTCTTGCAGTGATCTTTTTGAGAATTTATTTTTTAATTGATACATGAAATTATACACGGTCATGGGGTACATGTATATTTTGGTAATGTTCAAATCAGGATAAACATTTCTATCATTTGAAATATGTATCATCTATTTGTCATGAAAACATTCAAATTTTTATTCATTCTCTTGCCTGGATAAACTGCGCATTACCGTCATTTGTCATCACCTACTGTGCCACCAAAGGTGAATATTTCTCAGTACGCACAGATCACCCTCCACCATCCTCCCTCTTGTCTCTTTCCCTCGGGCTTTTGTATAATTTGTTGGTACTTGAAACCAAAAGCACAAGCAGCAAAGCCAAAAAGAGACAAGTGGATTTGCCACACTGAAAAGTTCCCTCAGGTGAAAGGAAACAATCTACAAAATGAATGGAATGTGTGAAAAGAGTCATAAACTGAATTACAAGAATGCTGATTCTAACTCAGGGGTACAGTGCTAGACCATTAATCAGAATGACCTGGATTCAATCCCCTGTAGTGTAAAACGACAACAAAAAATTTGATAGAGAGGATTCATATCCAAAATATGTAAAGAACTCAAACAAATCAACAGCCAAAAAAGAAAAGAAAAAAAGAAGTAACTTGATTAAAATTGGACAAAGAATGTGAACAGACATATTTTCAAAACGGCACTTGACTAGTATTCGTGAAGCCCTAGATTCAATTAAAAAAGAAAAACGTGATAGAGGATTAACATCCAAAATACTTAACTCAAACGAACCAGCAGAAAAAAAAAGAAAGAAAGAAAGAAAGAAAGAAAGAAAGAAAGAAAGAAAGAAAGAAAGGAAGAAAGAAAGAAAGAAAGAAAGATCACAAATAACTTGATTAAAATTTGCAAAGGACCAGAAGGGATATTTTCTTGAAAGAATCATGACAATAGGGGACAGGGAACACAAACCAACACCAGAAGGAGATATTCTTTCACTTCTGTTAACACAGCTATTATCAAAAAGTTAAAAGGTATCAAGTGTTGACAAGAATGTAGAGAAGAGGGACCTCTCATACAATGTTAATGCAGGTGTAAATTGCTAAAGAGTACGGTGGAGCCTCAAAAACTTGAGTGGAAATAGCATGCAATCCAGCACACCCACTTCAGGGTTTACATCCAATGAAATGAAATCAGTGCACTCCATGCTCAGTGGAGCATTATCTGAAATAAAATATTGCAACAACTTAGGACTGCTGATGGTTTAATGAGCAAGCTAAATCTACTTAATATATGAGCTTGGATCTTATTTAGCCTTAAAAAGACAGACCATAAATATACTAATTATGACAACAAAGATAGATGTGAAGGACTTTAAAAGTCAAATATCTAGACATAAGATATATGCTACATGATTCAAATTATATTTGGAATCTTAAATCAAAATAGGCTCAAACTTACAGCAACAGAGAGTAAAAGAGTGTTTTCCAAGGGATGGGCTGTGGGAGTAAATGCAATATTGGTCTAAGAGTATGACCATTCTGTTACAGTGTGAACAAGCACTTACTATGTACCTTATATTTTCTAGTTCTCACCACATACACATTAAGATCACATATATGATAATTGGCCTGCTTGTGGTAATTTATTTGCAAAATTCATATACCTAATGGTATATATATGATATATGTATATATACATATAATTTTATATTCTGATTGTATTCCTGATTCCTGTTTTAGTTTCAATCATACATCAATAAATTTGTTAATAAAAAGATTGCGATGGACTGAGAATCAGCATATGAGAGCCAAGGACCGAGTTAATCATTCAGTGTCTGCTGGCTGCTCACAGGATACTGTTGAATGCTTTCCAAAGCCACAGTGTGTACTCTATGAATGTTTCATGATGAAAGAAATTGTTCTTCCATGAAATGCTGCATTTTCCATTGCTGCCCCCACAGTATTTACTGCCTTGCTGTGTTAAGAATCTTGTGGTCTTGGGCTGAGGATTTGGCTCAGTGGTTAGAGTGCTTGTCTTGCAAGCACAAGGTCCTGAGTTCGAGCCCCAGCACCAAAAAAAAAAAAAAAAAGAATCTTGTGGTCTCAAACTAGGATGTGAGTTAAGATAATCTGGGGTCTTTTTTTAAAAATACAGATTCCTAGTGTTTATCACTGGTCTACTAAATGTGAATCTCTGTGGAACGTGATCTGTTGCTGACCTTGAAGAAGTAGACTGACACTTGGTCTAAGGTGGACGCCACTGAGCACTGATAAATTGTTCAAACTTTGGAAGTTAACAAAATAACGGTTCAGATTTGGGCCCTCTATTTATTAGCCACAGTACACTGCAAGTGAATTCCTTGAGTTCATTCTCTTTTACTTGTAAAACAGCGTAAAGAAGTCCACTAAAAGTGTTGATATGAGAGTTAATTGTATTGTATGT
>PVJO010033204.1:0-12342 GCA_004026905.1 Hystrix cristata
TCAGGGGATAATTGCAGGGACACTAATCATGCAATATTTTACTTAGCATCCAGGCTTTTCTTTGAAATCTAAGTGGAAACTTCCATGATGCCATAACTGTTGCATCATAGATACCTGGAAAGCCAATGTCATCTGGATGACACCTAGGTCTGCTGCAAATGCAAGTAGTACCTTGACCAGCTTGAACAATAGATTAAGTGACCTGTGAGTTCCTTGGTCCCTTAGTATTGATAAATGATTCCCCAGGAAGTCCTGAGTAAACAAGGTATACTAAGACACTCTTGTAATACTGCCTTAAAAGTCTTTGATACAAATTCACATTTGTACATCTTAGATGCTTTGGTACCTGTAGCTGTGCCAATTCCTGAGCTGTCTTTATGCTATCTTTCTTTTCTCCCAGTACAAATCACTTAGCTTCTTTTTAATGGAACTAATTTTATTAGCAACTACATCTTCCTATTCTAAAAGTTTATGTATGCTTCTTTTATGGTCAAGGTTAAACTGTTCAGATCTTTTTGCTCTGTTTCTTTTTCCACCCAATTCCCAGCATAAATATGTCTAAATGCACCCAGAAATAGCCATTCCTTAGCCTTAAAGCTTTGCTTTCCTCAAATTTCTGGGATCAGGTAAACTAGACTGTCATCTTGCAGCTCAATATCCCACAATGACTTAGGATATTCATTGAAATGTACCCATTTGTTCTTGTTAATGTGTACTGAGTGGCCTCTACTCCTATTTTCAACAAAATCCTCATTGAAATCTGAAATCTCATTGGTATTGCCTATATCAGTGGTGGCAAAACTTTTAGAGACCATGTGCCCAAACTGCAACCCAAAGCCCACTTATTTATCACAAAGTGCCAATTTAGCAATTAAACCTGAGTATCAAGGTTTTAGTTTAGGAAAAAAAACTTATACATTAACTTCTTTTGTCTTAGAAGAAAAACACAATACAGAGCTTCCAATGGTACAGTTTTTTATTGAAAGGTCTAAGTTTGCATTTGGTGTGCTTTTGCACAATTAATGCAATCTTTGCTATTGTATGCATACTAATAATTTGTCAAATATTGGCTCATATTTCATTAGTTTGAGAGCAAAACATGAAGCACACGGGTCATTTGTTAATCCAGCGGTGGCGAACCTACAGCACGCATGCTGAAATGGGCTGCTTGTTATCACTGAAAGATCTAAAAGTTTCACCATCACTGTGTTAATCTCTTTCTTGTACCAGATATGACATAATTCAAAGCTGAAAACAGCTGTTCACAAGCATAACATGATCCAAACAAAGTAAGAAAAGGAATCCTAAGTGCTTTAATTGAATTAAAATTATTTGGCAGAGAATTCCACACTTTAAGAATTTCATGTTCAGAACTAACAACTGTACTGTGCTTTGTCATCCCTTCACACCCTATCTTCTCTATCTTGGTAAGTGTTGCATGTGGGTCGTAGTATTTATTTTTCCAGATATAGCTTTCTTGAAATTCCAATAGCTCTATTTCCAGACTTCCAAAATCTAACCATCATAATCAGGAAAGAGCAAATTCTTCAAATTTGGCTTTATCTAGAGAAGTAAGAAAACAAAGAGTTGTCTCCATCTTATGAAACTGTAAAAGTCTGTTACTGAAATTCTCTCCTTTGTAGCTGCTATAATGCTAGAAAATTTCTTGTAGATTTTCTGATGGCTTGTAGGATTGTCTACAAGTGTAGAATATTCTAAATGCTTTTTTAGATTTGGAAGATATTTCAGATGCCCACTTTTACAGTCTTTTTTCAAAAATCTGCAGTTGTCTCTCAAACACTGTTATATCATAAAATATCCTTTCTGCTGTTTTCCCTACACTTTGTAGTTTTTTGTTCAGTACATTGAAGTGTAGTTTAAAATCTGTAAAAAAAAAAAAAAATACCCATGAGATTATTAAGAGAGGCCATACCAGTGAGTTGTTGGTATTTCTATCCCTTTTCATTCATAAACAGCCTAATTTAATCCTAGTAAGCCATAAATCTCTCTTAGACTTATCTTATGCTCACCCACCAAATATTATGATACATAAGTAAAGCATTAGACTGTGCCTGAACCTCAAGAAGTGTTTGAAACTATTCAAAATTAAGAGCACAAACCATGATGTAATTCACCATTTTTGTGACATTTTTGAGTATATCATCTAATTTTTTACTGCTTTCTCTGGCACAAAGAGCTTCTTGATGTATAATACAAAGAAACTGAATGATTGGATGCTTAGGTGCTTTGAAAAAGAACTGTCTGAAAACAGATGTTGCCCCCACCATGCAAGGCGCCCATCACTAGTAATTAAAACTACTTTTTCTGGTCTTATGTCTTGTGACAAAAATCATCCATTATAGCATTGTAGATATCTATACTTTGTGTTCTTCCAGACAAAGACACCAGTTTCTTCAGTTCTTCTCTCATAATGTCACTAACAGCATAACTCAAAAATTACTGCTAGCCTTGAATGATTATTTATATCTGTGCTTTCACCCAAACACATGGAGTAACAGGCTGCACTTTGTAAATTAGTGGTGAGCTGCTGACTAACATCAATTGCCATGAGCAGGACTTGATCTTTAACAGTATTTCTGCTAAGTGGCATCTCAGAGATATGTTGCATAATTTTATCCTTGGTTGGGAAATCATGAAAAAGGGAATTACTCCCAGACAACGTGGCCATTTTGATAAAATCCCCGTCAGAGAGGGGCTTAACATGTTTTGCTATGCACAGTGAAATTTGAAACCTAGCTGTTGTCAAATGATTTGTTTTAGAAAGATAGTTGCAAAAGCTAAGATCCCGGGAATGATATTTCCTCAGTTTCCCTTCAAGAAACTCCTTTCAGTTTCACCAAGTTTGGCAATACTTTTGTGGTTGGTGTCAAAGTGCCATCTGACACTTGATGTGCCACATACAACACTTTCAATACACAGAATACATAACTCTTTACTGTTGTATTCAATCATTACAAATGACTCTGTCCCACCCTCTTGGAGTGATCTTCCACTATCTATGTTCAGTTTTGCTTTTTTGCTGTTGCTTTTTGCTGTTCAAGACTTATAGTCTATGAAAGCACAAAATTTAAAAAAAGAAACATCTAATACAAATCTATCTGTATACCAAAAATAGCTAAGATTATTAGTTAATGCTAAAAAATTAGATATTCGCTGAATCAATTATCTATAGCAGTGATTCTCAGCTGGGTTTGCTCTTGAATTTGCTGACCAACAGTGCAACGGGGCAATGTTCCACTTACCACCGGCTTTTGGCCTGCTCTTAAAAAGGCATCTAAGTATATTTCTTACCTTGTGGGGGCTTCTGCTAAAATCACAGCCAGTCCAAGCAAATATATATATTTACTCTTGCTCTTGTTTTAATAATTTCCTTGCTGTTGTTTTAATAATTTCTTCACAAACAACTAGATATGATGCTGCAGATTCAAATATGTGAAGGGGACAGCACCACACTAAAAGAATCTCAATCACTTAATTAGAACATTTCTTTGCTAAATTTTAGGTATCAAATTTCAATTTTTCATAAGGAAACTCAAAGCTAAAATCTTAGCTTAATAAAATTGAATTTATTAAAACTAGCATCCATGGCTAATGAACCAGGGTTCATGATGTCATAGCCTGGTTCCACTACTCCTTTCCAAGCATGCATATGTCCCTCATGTGTACTGTTATCCAAGGCTCAGATGCTGAGGCAATGCTGGGGTGAATGGTCTCGCACGCCAACAGAGTGCACTCTGCGTGCCTGCTGCAGCATGTGTGCTGTAGGCTTGCCACCACCGGCCATGTTCATTCTTACGAGCATTCTATGCCTATACCAGAATTCTCCATTAAGTTCTGCTTACTTGTTCTAGGCGTTTTATAGTTTGGTTTTCAAAACTGTTCCAATTTCATAACATAAACCAATTCCAAATGCTTTTTCCATATTGTCCAGTGTACTCACAACATTCTTACTTCTCGGTACCAATTTTCTTTGTCACTCATCTTGTCATTATTATAATAAATACCTGAGATAATCAATGTATAAAGAAAAGGTGGTTACTTTGCCTCATGATGAGGGGTTACATTCCATAATTGATTATTTGCATTGATTTAGTTCCGTGGTGAGACACCATTTATTTTTGCAAGAATGTATTGGAACAAATGTCTTCACCTCTAAGTCAAGGAGCAACTGGAAGGAAGAAGACCTGGCAGTCACAGTATCCTCCTCTAGGGCATACCTGCCCTGGAACAAAGTCCTATACCTAAAACCCACATATAGAAAGTTTCATCACTCCTCATAGAGCCATGGACCGAGTATGCCTTTAACATATGACCATGTAGGAGATGCTTATACAATTAGTAGCAAGAATTTAATAAAAATTGCCATATCAAGTATGCACGTGAAAGAAGTGATTCGATTTTCTACTAATGTATGAAAATATTCTCCACATATTCTGCCTGTTGTGAAATACAAATAAATACGTTAAAAGGTATCACTTTTCAAATATAAGAATGACAAGATTAAATAGATTGATTATGCTAAATATTGGTGTGGGTATAGAAAATCTGAAATTTTCTTACTATTTGTGAGAATACAAAACACCGCAGAAATTTTCAAAAGATTTTGGAGATTTCCCAGCGTAAGTCTAAACTTAAAATTCAAGTGGTCTAATAATTATATTATTTTTTATTGGTAGATGTTTGTAATAAATAACAATTGACTTCATCCAAGGCACTTTCATGTACACAACATACCACAGCACCTCCTTTTTATTTCGTGTCTCCTCTCTCTCCCCTACCCTCCATCTCTTGATTAAATCCCCATATGTTAAAGATATATCTTGATAAAATTTGTTCTTTATTTATATTTTGGTTTTCTCATATAAGAGAGAGCATGAGATATTAAAGCTTGAGTGTCTGATTGATCGCACTTAACATTATGGTCTCAAGGTTCTTCTATTTTCTTAAAAATGACATGATTATCTTTCTTAGTTGCAGAGTAGTACACCACTGTATGTAAATACAATATTTTCTTTACACATTCATCTCTTGATAGACATACAGGTGACATCCAAGTTTTAGCTATTGTGAATTGTGCTGCTATAGACAGGGGTATGTATGTATCATTGTAACATGATGTCTTTAAAACATTCAGGAAGATACCTAGATGGGAAATAGCTGGATTAAGTGGAATTTCTACTTTTAGATTTTGAAGAACCTCCATACTGATTTCCATAGTGGTCATAATAGTATACCCTCGCACCAACAGTATAGAAGGGGTTCCTTTTACACACAACTACATCAGCATTTGCAATTATTTCATTTCTTGAAGATAAGTATTCTTTCTGGAGTAAGATAAAATCTAAGTGTTGTTTTAATTTGCATTTCTCTAATAGCTAGGGATGTTGACTTTTTTCATGTGTTTATTGGCCATTTGTATTTCTTCTATTCATTTCAATTGCTCATTAATTAATTGAATTTTATAATTTGAGGGTTCTAATTTGCTTGAGTTCTTTATATATTTTAGATGTTAGTCCTTTGTCTGAGAAATATATGGCAAAATGTTTCCCCATTCTGTAGGTTGTCTTCACTCTGTTGATTGTTTTCCTTGCTCTGCAGAAATTTTGGATTTGATATAACCCCATTTGTTTATTTTTGGATCTACTCTTTCTGCCATGGCCGTTTTGTTCAGGAAGTCGTTACCTATGACTGTCTTCAACAGTTTTACTTATTATGTCTTCTGTCACATTATGTGTTTCTATTTCAATATTTAGATTGTTGATCCATTTTGATTTTAGTTCAGTACATAGTGAGAGATTCAATCTTCAGCAACAAGTGAATAGCCAGTTTCCCCAGCACAATTTGTTAAGGAGACTGTCTTTCTTCCAGCAAGTTTTTGGCCCCCTTGTCAAAGATCAGGTAGCTGAGTATGCCTGGAGTTGTTTCTGCATCTGTTATTCTGTCCCATTGATCCACATCTCTGTTTTTGTTTGTTTGGGGTGTGTGTGTGTGTGTGTGTGTGTATGCCAGCCCATACCAAGCAGTTTATTTTTTATCACTAGTTTTATAGTACAACTTAATGTCTGGGATTTTCATGTCTCTTACTTTGCATTTGTTGCCAAGGATTGCTTTTGCTATTTTAGATCTCCTCTGATTGCATATAAATTTTAGGATTATTTCCTCTAGTCCTGTGAGTAATGCTATTGGTATTTTGATTGGAATTGCATCAAATCTGTAAGTCAGTTTTGAATGTATGGCTATTTTGAATACAGTCACTCTGCCTATCCAAGAAGAGAGGATATCTCTTTCTATTTTCTGATATCTGCTTTGGTCTCCTTTTACAGAGTACTGTCTTTTTTATTGTAGAGATCTTTTACTTCCTTGCTTAGGTTAATTGCTAAGTGTTTATTTTTTTCTTGATGTTATTGTGGAAGTTATTTTTTCCTAATTTTTTCTCAGTGAGTTTATTATTGGTGCACAAAAATGTTATTGTTTTTGTGTGTTGATTTTGTAACCTGCTGTGCTACTGCATTTGGTTATTAATTCTAGGGGTATTTTGATGAAAGATTTTGAGTATTCTGTGTAGAAGACCATGTTGGCTGCAAATAATGATAATTTGAATCCTTTCTTTTATATATATATATATGTGTGTACACATATATATCTCCCCTTAATTTCTTTCTCTTGACTGATTGCTCTGGCTAATGTTTTGAGACCTATATTCATTGATTTTTCTTGTATTTTTTTGTCTCTATTTCATTCATTTCTGCTCTGATCTTCGTAACTTCTTTCTTGCACTAGCTTTGGATTTGAATTACTCTTGTATTTCTAATCCCTTGAGGTGCATTATCAGGCTATTTATTGGAGTTCACTCTGTTTTTCTAATATGGACATTTACAGCTATATACTTCCCTTCTAGGGCTACATTCATTGTGTCCCATAATTTCTGCTATATTGTACTGGCATTATCAGACTACTGTAGTTTTCATTGTAGAGGTTTATCACTTTTCTGGACCAGTTAATTGCCAAGTATGTAATTTTTCTCAGTGTTATTGGGAACAATATTTTTTCTAATTTCTTAAGGTTCATTATTTCAATATGTTCATTATTAAGGTACAGGAACACTATTGATTTGTGTTTCTTTTTTGAATTCTGCTACATTACTAAATTTGGTTATTAATTCTAAGATTTTTTGTGGATTTTTGAGTCTTTTATAGAGAGGATCATGTCATCTGCATGTAATCATAACCTGACTTCTTCTTTTCCTATACATATCTATTTCATTTCCTTTTTATTTGTATAATTGCTCTTGCTAGTTTATTGGAGTACTATTTTGATCAGGAGTGGTGATAGTGGATATCCAGGTCTTATTCTTGATTTTAGAGGGAAAGCTCTTACTTACTCCCCACTTAATATGGTGTTGGCAGTAGGTTGGCCATAAATGGCTTTTATCAGATTTAGACAAAGTCCTTCTACACCTATTCTCTGTGATATTCTTATCATGAAAGGATATTGGATTTTGTCAAATGTTTTCTCTGCATCGATTGAGATGATCACGTGATTTTCATGGATGCTTCTGTTCTTGCAATGTATTACATTTATTGATTTGCATATGTTGAACCATTCTTGCATTTTTGGGATGAAGCTCACTTGGTCATGGCATCTGATCTTTTTGATGATATTTTTGATTCTGTTTGCCAATGCTGAAGATTTTTGAATCTATATTAATTAAAGTGATTTGTCTACAGTTCACTTTTTTGGTTGGATCCTTGTCTGATTTTGAAATCAGCCTGATGTTATTTTCTAGGAATGCATTTGAAAGTCTTCTTTCCCTTTCAATTTCATTTATAAGTTTGAGGAATATTGGTGTTAGAACTTCCCTGAAGTGTTTCAGAATTGTGCAGTGACCCAGTCTGGACCTGGAGTTTTCTTAGATGGCAGGTTATTTAATACTGTTTCAGTTTCTTGCATATTATTGCATTATTTAGGATTTTAAAATCTTCTTGTTTCAGTCTTAGTAATTCATGTGTATCTAGGAATCTATCCATTTTTTCTGAATTCTTTAATTTATTGGCATACACTTCATGAAGTAGTTGTTAATGATTTTTATTTCAGCAGTGTCCAGTGTGATTTCATTTTTTTATTTCTGATTGCATTGATTTGGGTTTTTGTCTTTTTGGTTAGATTGGATAAGGGTTTGTCTATTTTGTTTATTCTTTTGAAGGACCAACTATTTGATTCATAAATTCTTTTTATTGTTTCCAGTCCCAACATCATTGATTTCTGATGTTATTTTTATAATTTCATTTCTTGTACTAGTTTTGCATTTGGATATTTTGTTTCTCTAAGACCACAAGGTGCATTGCTAGGAGATTTATTTGGACTCTGTTTTTCCAATGTGGGTATTCACAAATATATACTTTCCTCTCAGTACTGCAAAAGATGAGTAATCTAAAATAAGCATATATATCATCAACCTGATCTATGAATAACATTATGGATAGTTTTCCAAATCTTATTAAACAAAGGTAATTTTTGCAGGATGCATACAATATTCCACAATTTATGTAAAATACAAATTTTTTATATATTCTATGAGTGCTTGTAACACACTTTTACTAATAACAATGTCATCTTTGAGGAAAGTATAGTGTGATGATGAGAGAGACCAAGGATAATATGGGAGGAAAAGGTATTTTAAATTTACTGATAATATTTTAAAATTTGGTTAAAATGAGCATTTGAAATACAACCTGCCCCATTAAAAAGAACATGGAAGAAGAGATAAAAAGAAATAACATCTTGAAGACGACAGAGAATGTTGCCCCAGGAATTAGCCTGTCCACTAAAACAATGACTAAGCTATGGAAAACAGAATTAACTGTTTTTATGACTGTAGAATCTAAATAAACACAAAATACAGGGAGTTCTTAATAAAGAAAGAGGCAGCAACTTTTCCTCAAGAATGTATACTATAAAACAGAATGGAGTGATTCTGTTTTTTCTATGGAAATAATAAGGTGATTTTTAGTTAAAATAATCTATTGTTTTTAAATTAGTAGCCAAAGCATAACGTTGCTTCCAATAAAATGATTAATATTTGAATACATGGAAATTCTTATTAAGCCAATGTGAACATTATACAATATATTCATATACGGAATTACTATAATGTAGTCCACATAAATTTATTTACATAATATCTCAATTAAAATAAGAAAGTATGGTACTTTTGCATATTTATTTACTTTTCTCCATTTCTTACTTTAGTAGACCGTATTCTTTATGTGGTTTAGTGGTGCCTGTGGGCCAATATAAAATACAAGCATTTTTTTGGTTCAAATACAGTGACCGTATATTTTGAATTGTCTGGAGTTTCCCTGGAAAATGGGTTCAGAAACGGATGTTTGTTCCACACTCCTCCTACTCAGGCTAGAGTAATTTATGATGAGTGCCTGATGAAACCATTGAAACATATATACTACTCTGTGCCTCAGGCAAGCCATACCAGAAAATTCTAGTATTACATTGTAAAGACTGGAAAATAAAAGGCTGAAAATTGAGAGTCTTGGAGTAATAAAGCTTTGAAAGATTATGTATACATATGCATGGGTGTCTGTGTGTTTTAGCAAGTTTTCCATTGCTGTGACAAAATATCTGAGAGAAATATTTAAAGAGGAAAGACTTGGTTTAGTTTCAGAGATTTCAGTACAAGATCAATTGATTCATTTGGTGTGAGCTTGAGGTCAGACATAACAGCATGACAGAAGAGCATGGCAGAGAAAGGTTTCTTACCTCCTAGCAACCAAGAACAAAATATCACAGGAAGAAAGCCAGATTTGAGGGGGCCAGAGATCAGATATAGTCCCCAAGGTCACGTTCCCATGATCCACTCATTTCTACTAGGCCCTCCCTTTTGTTTCTATCACTTCATGATAATGCCGCAAAATAAGAATCTCATCTAATAATCACACACTCCATAAATTAGAATCATAATGATGCAGTAACTTTACACAATTCTATCAGTAATGAAGTCTTCAAAGCAAGGTGTTTCAGAAAACATTTCAACCGCATGAACTGCAAATATGTACCAATAAAATTAAAAATTAAAAAAAAGAAGACATTTCAAATCCAAACCACAAAATATCTGGGAAGTCTTCAGTGCAAAGAAACCCTAGAGATAAAATGCATGCTCAAAAATTATAAAAGCAGAAGTTAGGCTTACAATTGTGTTTTTTTTTTCTTTTTTTAAGTCTGTACTAGTAGATGGAGGTTAAAGAGAATTCAAGGTTGTCTAACTTCATATTAAAGACGTAAAAAAAGTCAACTTCTATCAGTAAGAGTCATTTTATTTTTATGTTCCAGATTCTTACGGAAAATTGTGCCTGGCCACTGGTTGAACAGTGAGATAAAAAATCACACATTTTAGTAAGCACACATGACAAAGAATTTAAGTTTTGGAAAGCTATTCTGTAAAAGTGACTAGACAAATGGATGTCCATAGATCTTAACAATCAATAACAATAAACTCTGGCAAGAGGTGAAATCTAATTTCTATGGGAATGACATTCTAATTTTAATATTTCCTGCTTCCAGCAAAAATACAAGGTATACAAGAGAAAAATATGATGCAGTCCAAACAAAAAAGAATAAGATAGAGACTACCCATGAAGAAACTCAGAAATTAAATTTACTAAACCAAGTCTTTAAGTGAGCACTCTCAAATAATCCTAAACAATTAAAATTCACCATATATAACATTATGAAGAATTGGAGCTGGGGATTTAGCTATCAGAAGAATGAAATGCCAACAAAAAATACAGCTAAGGAGATATAAATTCTCAAAATGAATTAAATACTAATTTCCCAGCAGATAAATAAAATAGCTTAGTATAAAATTAAAGAATTTAATAGCACAGTTGAGTACACACACACACACACACAAAAAAAAAAACAACTGAATTTAAAAATAAGACAGGTGTCATGCGAGAGATGCAAATCAAAACAACGTTAAGATTCCACCTCACTTCAGAAAGAACCACGTATATGGAAAAATCAACCAATAACAAATGCTGGCGGGGTTGTGGGGAAAAAGGAACACTCCTCCACTGTTGGTGGGAATGTAGACTGGTCCAGCCACTGTGGAAACCAATATGGAGATTCCTCAAAAAACTACAACTGGAGGTTCCATTTGACCCAGCTATTCCCCTACTGGGGATCTTCCCAGAAGAATTAAAATCGTCATACCACAAGGACATATGCACCACCATGTTCATAGCAACACAATTTGTAATAGGTAAGTCTTGGAAACAACCTAAATGTCCAACAACCAACGAATGGCTAAAGAAAATGTGGTTTTTCTACACAATGGAGTACTACACTGCCATAAAAAAAGGATAAACTAGAGTCATTCATATATAAATGGATGTTTCTTGAGAACATACTCTTAAGTGAAATAAATCAGACACTCATGAGCACACATCGAATTGTTTCTCTGATATGAGAGACCATAATTGTAAATAAGGACAAAGAGGTGTAATAGATATTCTATAAAAGGAGGATGGTGGGCAGAGGAGTACTAGAAGGAAAGAAGGGGGAAAGCAGAAAGACAACAGGGGAGAGAGAGGAATGGGAAAATATGGAAAATGATGAATGAACCTGCTGTAAATAGGGAGGGAGGGTGCAGAGGGGCGGGGGAGAGGGGGGAGAACCAAGATGCATCATGTATAGGTACAGAATAAATGTAATGAATGTGACCATTGTATGTAGAATGTACCAATACATGTTCTTGGTTTAAAATAAAATAAAAAAATAAATAAAAATAAGACAGGTGATATTAAGCACTCTGAGGAGTTCAAAGAGGGAAAAGTAAACATTGCTCAAGAGATCTATGGAACAATAATCAAACATATCAAGAAACACATTATAGAAAGCCCTATACTATGTAATTTTAGACAAACAAGTCTGTGATCTCTCTGTCAAATTTAAAACTGAATAACTCAAATTCAAAACTGAATAACTTATTCTGTTTCATGCTATCTCAAATACAGATATATTTCATTTAATCTAAGAATGTCCCTTTTGAAAAAGATCAACTTACTTCCTATTGTCTATCTTTTATTTTGCTCTTTATTTGTAGTTTGCCCCAGGTTTCCCCTTCTAGGTGTTTCCCCAAAAGAGTTAAAGCCATCATATTACAGTGATGTATACATAACCCATATATGTAGCAACACAATTTATAATAGCTAAGTCTTTGAAATGACCTAAATGCCTACCAGCAGATGAATGAATAAAGAAAATATGGTACTGTACTTCTCACAATAGAGTACTATTCTGCTATAA
>PVJO010033205.1:0-12400 GCA_004026905.1 Hystrix cristata
CTGCAGGATCTGTCGAAGGTTCTGAGAACCTGAGGCGAGGCTTCAAGCTGGCACAAGGGAGGGCTGTCTAATAATTAGAACAACAAACTGGGAGTTGGCTACCTTGAGTTGTATTTCTGCTTTAGCAAGATTTTCTGCCTGACCTTGGGCAAACTGTATAATCTTCTGGGGCTTCTTTATCTTTCAAATGCTGATAATACTTGCTTGATTTTTGGCCTTTGTAAGGTACTTGGATAAAAGCTGTTGTATAAGCTTGTTGTATTATCAGGAAATCCCAGATTTAGAAGTTATTATTAACTAGGTAGGCTTGTGAATTCACATCTTCACTCTGCTCAAGATTCAAAAACCCACCTTCAGAGTTCTGCTGCTGGGTTGCCATGGGCACAGTGTTCTTTTCATGGTGTTTTGTAGAGCAGTTAGCAGTCCTAGTTACTTGTGGGTCTAAGTTGTGTTTTTGTTATTCTTTTCAGGTCAACATTATTTACTTATTGTCTGGGGCCTTCATTATATTCCACTGGGTGGCTTTACAAGTGTCACCACAATGAACATTTGACATGGGTTTTATAGTGTAAATGAAATAAACTGATGAAAAAATGTGGAATCCCACACGGCAAATAAATGAACATGCTTAAAAATACTAAATGTACAGAAGGAAGAAAATAATCAGTTTCTACTGGGTAGCTTACAGCAAATACACAATCCTTCCATGGCCAGAGCCTGGCACCCATTCTTCATGACTTCTGCAAAGTTTAAACAGACTAGTAAATATTTATGTGGTGGAAATAACATCCTCTTTAGTGTATCTCATTTATAGTCTGTGATAGTATTGTGCTTCTGTTTATGGCATTACTTGTTGGTGTTAAAAAAAAAGACAAAATTATTATGAGCAGTGCTGCCCAGTCTTTTGAGGCAAGCATTCCCATTACTGTAAAAAGCTCTTTGTTCCTGAACTTTCACTTCTGCCCTTCCCTCTGCTGTGTGCTTACTCATGTAGAAACATTAGGAACAGGGCAAGATGACTGACGACAGGCAACCTGCAAGGGCCCTGCCGAACGCTTCTCTCACTGGGAGTGGCCCGAGGTGTGGCTGACTGAGCTGTGGCCCCTCCCATGATGAGAGAGTCAGAGAGCTCCGTGAGGCTATCTGTTTCCTTCGTCATAAAAGCATAAATGAATGTGGGAAAGTTACATGTTTCTATGAATGTATTCATTTAAATATTATTTACTGCTATACATCGGATACCATCACAGGTACTGAGAGACCGAAGATGAACAAAACGGAGCCCATAATTTCTGACAATATCCAATATACTAGAAGAGCTAGACATCCAGCCTAGGTAATCTGAGTATTTCTCAGGGTAACCAATTTGTGGGTAAAACTGTGTACTTTAAATTTCTCTAGCTCATTAGGTCAACAGTGACAAACCTCAGTTATTTGTGGGCAGTGTGAGCAGTGATTTGCTCTCCTCAAGAGTGGCTCTGCCATCTTCCCTGGCCATCCTTCTTTGCCCTCACCGCTGACGTTGGTGTCCGTGAAAAGGTAACATCATTCTCCGAAGTGTGGAAACTGTATGGGACTAACTTCAGATCTGCTGCTCCAGACAAAAGCTGGGAAACCAGTGGCAGCATTTCAAAAAGAGAGAAGCCAAAGAAAAGTAAATTTGGGGGAAAAGTTCATATGTGCGTATTGTATGTTTTGAATCAAAGGTGTCTGCGGTGCTCAAGTGAAGATGACAAGTGGCCACTGGAGTTGCCATTTTGTTACTCAGGAAAAAAATGTGTAAATTTAGGGTTTTTTTTCAGCCTACAGTGACTGTTGAAGCCGTATTTGTTGTTGAGACTGCCCTGGGAAAGTGTTCAGAAAGTGGAGAAAGAGGGGATGATATGAGTCCAAGTTTCTTTAAGACCATGTGTTTGTGGGTGAGAGAATATGAAGCTTTGAATGGAAGGGTTGAAGAAATCAACAGAGGGTAAAAGGGGCATCAACTGAGAAGATTTGTTAGCTGAAAGCAGACTTCAAGGACTTCCAGGTTTTGTTATTTCTGCCCTTTCTAAAGAGAGTAGAAAAGTCTGAAAAATGGAAGGCTAGAGGAATTAGTTTCTTTAAGGAGATTCTGTGGCTTCCGATCTCATGCTTCAGGTATCATCTACATCTTCCTAAAACTCTTCCAAACCAAATCCTGCTCTTGAACTTCTGTACTTCTTTACTAAAGACACAAATTGGAAGTTTGATTGCATGCTCCCTGCCAAGGACAGAGTAAACAAACTAAGATAAACTAAGAAACTGAGCCTACAACAATTTTCTGTTTGCCATGTTCATCAAATTGTTATTCAGGAAGCAAGATTTCCTTTTGGTTTATCTTTGAACTTTCATGTACAATGGATAGAGATTTTTTATGTCTATTTTTTGCATAGAATAAGTGATTGGTTTTAATGAATGAGTAGTAAATTCCTTTTGTGGTCTATCCCATCCTACTTTCGTTTCTGGTAAAATAGCATCTTATCTTTCTTTTCATGGACCACATTTCCCCATCTCAGGTAGCTATAACGAGTCTATCACTTTGTTTTGATCCCTTCCCATCCTTCTTTCTAATCATCAAACGGGGTATAAGACACAGGCTGTGTGACTCAGATTCTCTTAGCCCTTTGCTACAGTCACTGGTGTGGGGGTAGGGGCATTTGTGGCCTGATGAGATAATCAGAAACTAATGTAAAATTTTGTTTGTGGGTGTTCAGAGAGAGAGGTATTCCTTTTTCAATGAGACTAAGAGTTGTAAGGCCCACATATATCTGCCAGTAGCTGTCTGCCCCAGCCATCTTGAATGAACTGTCTTAAGAATAAAGCTAATAGAAAAAGTGAAAGAAAAGTCTGCTACAGGAGGGAGATGGAGTCTTGGGGACAGGGGTTGATCTCCTGGACTCGACTGTCCTGAAGTCCTGTCCCTGGAATTTCCAATTGTATGAGCGTCTACGTTCCTGACCTTACCTAAAAGCATTTTAGCTGAATATGTGAGAGTCCTGATTGCCTACTTAGTGACAGGAGTCTGTGTCTTCAATCTCTTGGCTGGATTCTCTTCTCACAGATCTTACTGTGACACGTGGCTCTGCTTTTCTGAGAGAAATATGATCAGCTTCAGTTTTTCTCACTGAATTCTGGAGGTAGAGACCTAAGAAAACTTTGTGGGGAGGGAGGCTTTAAGATTTTTGAGAAAGCATTTGAAAGGTTACATCTTGAGTAGAGTGTCATGACACAAATTAATGTATTAGACAATTTTGTCATTGTCCTGAGTCCAGAAATTGATTCTTGAGTTCCCTGGTCCATGGCACTATAAAAAGATACACATCCATCTCCTTACACAGGATGGTGAGATTTTATCACTGTACTTACCTCAAAGTGACAAATAGTTAATTAGACACATAAAACATTTTCCAACACAGACAGTTTTGAACTTGAAGTTTCGCTGCTGATCCAGGGAGGAATCCCAGAACGTGTGGGGCTCTGAACACTAAATAAATCCAAAACCCTCTCTAGTATCTCAATAACTGCCAAGTCAGCTTGGAGGCTAATTAATCAAAACAAATTTACAATTAAGCCCACAAAGAAGTGGTAATTGTGATGCTGGGCAGGGGAAGATGGGCTGAAAGGGCATCCTGTGATGAGAAGGGAGTGCGGTCCCCTCACGGGCCCTCCAGGGTGCTGTGCACGGTGATGGCACAGTCGCTGGTGCCTTTTGCTCCTGGCTGAGCACAGGTGCCAGTCACCGAGGTGAGGCTGAGGCCAGCTGCCTGCCTCCACTTGTGTACAGGGACTGCAAACCCATCTTTCAGGGTGAGGCCTGTGACCATCCGGAAGTCTGCATGTCTGCCACAGGACATGAGGAGTGCAGGGGCCAAGGTTCAGAGCAGTCCTACTGTCCAGTTCATATTTCATGAGCAGGCCTTGTCAGCAGCCAACTGCAGCTTTCACGGAGGCCACTTCATGGCTTTGGTTGTTACGGAGACTGACAGTCCCTGCCTCTGAATTCCTGTTTCTCATACCAAGGCCACTGATCTCACACGAAGCCTGACCCGCTTCCGTTTCCAGAGCAAGCTGGACTTGAAGCAGGCAGAACTTCAGCAGCTACCTTTGCTGCTGTTGTTTTGTTGTTGAGGTTTGGTAATATCCAGCTATGATATTGGCTACTGTCTTTGTAGTTACAAAATTTTGTCTTGATTTTTAGTCCTATTCTTTAATTTTGGATCTTCTTTCCCTCTATTCTGCCCATTCTTTTTCTTCCTTTGTGTCTCTGGCTCCTGGAAGCCTGTTCCCAAGCCTTGGTCCTACTGTTGGATAACAATTGTCTGCCTAGTTCCTGTCATTCAGCACGAAGGGCTGGCCAGACAGTGAGAGAATCTGGCTAGAGTTCTGCAAATCACGCCCCTTCCTTTTGTGGACACAATTTGTTATATTTGCTAGCTTTCCTGCAAGCTGGTTGGCCCTGTGCCCGAGTTCTGGCCTGTAGGATGTGAGGGAAAAGGATAGATATCACTTTCAGGCTTCGCCCATAAAACCTCCCTGGAAATTCTTAGTGGCTTCTCTTCTTTTAATTGCTGTTTGATGCGAAAGGTTATGGAGGGTTTGGAGGTCCTGCAGGAAGTGGAAACACTAGCAGGAAGGATGTTGGTGTCTGAATGATGGTGCAGAGTTCACATTTAACTGTGAACATATGAAAATAAGTACTTGTTGGTTGAGGATGTTCGATGTCACTGTTAGCTTGTCTTGAATATATCTTATATTTATCCACTTTTGGAACAGATATCTACTGATTACTTACAAAGTGCTAGATTCTATGTTGTATGTGGGGGCTAACTGGTAAGAAAGTACTGACCCTTCACTGCTCTTAGAATCTACTGGTACCTGGGCATGGCGGGGTGAGGGGGGGAGACGATAGTAAGGAGAGGAAATCCAAAGAAGGACGATTTACACTTTTGAAGAAATGGTGTCTTATAGAATTGGATAAGAAAAATTTCCTAAGGCTACAGACCTTGACTTGTTATTAAAATAGAGTAGTGTGTGAGTTAGTTGGTAAACAGTTGATAGATTGTGTGAAATAAAGGGTTCTTTTGGATAAAGATTAAATTATCTAGAAAAATAGATCATATTACAGGAAAAGACTCAAAAGAATACTGAATCCATATCCAATGTACATATCCATCTGCTAAATTCCCCTTACATTAAGAAGGACCTGTCTCTACTTTTTGCTGTTAAGACTGAGGCTTGGGGTACTGAGTTGCTCTCTGAGGACACATGGCTAATGAGTAGTAGGCCTGACTCTCCCTCCTGAGCCTGCTGGGCTCGTGCACCAGACTGCCTGATGCTTGTCAGTGGCACTGCTTTTGCAGAACACAAGGTGAGAGTCCCTCCTGCTCTCCCCAACGTGGCAGGCTGCAGTTTGGGAAATGAAAATGGGCCACAGCCCTCCCTTCCCCTTGAGAGATGTACACTCCATTAGTTTTTCATTTGCCAGAAGCATCGTTTTTTAACATTTTTTTTTCTTTCCTTTTATCTCAGGGGACTATCAATCTGTACAGATTTATTATTAATTCCCTGGTAACATGCTTAGCTGCTCAAAAATTTTTTACTGTTGCTTGTAAAAGAAGGCCTGCCTGTTCTTGAAGTCTCAGGGACTTCAATCATTCTGGGATGAAATATTACCTTGAGAGGCACTGTAGGGAGAAGCGGAAAGTACAGGAAAAGTACTCCCTGCCTCTCACCTATCTGCCTTTTCTTTGCAACAAGCCACAGCCCCTTTGTGGGAGAAGTTGTTTTCCATCAGACTGATCCTGTGCCATTTCTCTGAAATCCTCTCCCACCAAGAAATAGCGAAGTTTTATTTCAAATAACTTTCCCAGAGAAAAGGAGTTCTCTCTGCAGAGTTTCCCTCTCCTTTTCTTTTTTTTTCCTCTCAAATTTCTTTTTGTCCCACAAGTCTCATTTCTAATGGTTTCATCTGCTATTTAGAGTATCTTACATATGTAGATATGGCAAAGCTTCTGACTGTTATTCTGAATGACCGAACATTTTAAATTTATGCTTATATTAATTCATTTATTTGACAAATGTTGATGAGAAGTTCACTACATGTCAGAGCTAGGCTGGTGCTGGGGTATGTGACCTCTGTTTCTATAGAACTTGTAGTCCTGTGGGAGAAATGAGTATTAAGCAAATAAGCACACTGATAATTTTATAAAAGTACTATATAATTTCTTATCAGTTAATTAAACTGCCTGAATTTGATGGGTACAGATAAAATAGTTTCCCCCCCCCATCCAGTGCTTTTCTCTATATCAATGGTCCTCGACTATCTTATGATGGATTGACTTAAGATTTTTTGACTTTATGACAGTATGGAAAAAAATACAAATTCAGTAAAAAGCACAGTCTGAATTTTATTTTCTGGGCTAGTGCTATGCAGCCCAACTGCTTCTCCCCATGCTGAACCGTGGAGGCGAGTCACGGCTCCCAGTCAGGGAGGGAAGCACCTGGGACTTGGGGACTGCGCTGCTGAGCTGCTCTGTGCAGTAGTTAGGTGTATGACTTGTTTGCTCTTCTTAGAATGTTTTCAGTGTATGATAACTTTATCAGGATGGAAGCCCATTATAAGTTCTATGTTGGTTGATTCTCCCTTCCCCACTCTTACTGACTTTTTTTAGGAGGGAATCCTTGAATTAACAGATTCCCTTCCAGGCCAACTTAGAAGTTCACTTTTGTTTCTGATTCATGGTTTGTTTCCCCTCCCAGATGAGCTGCCTGTTGGGGAGGGACATGCACTGGGAAGGGAAGTGTGGTCTCCTCCTTTTCGTTCTTTTGCCTGGACTTACTCTGTTACTCGGTCTGTATCTGTAGAGTGCAGTTGGAGAGCGTGCTGGGGAACTGGGAAGATTCAGAAGAGGGACAAGAGTATTTTTAATCAACAAGAACTTCTGTGTGGTAGCTCCTCCTGTCCACTCTCCCACTCATGATACACCTGCTGCTAGGCCCTTCACCTGTCAGACCCCCTCTTGGTTAGGGTGCCACCAGGTGCTTTTAGCCTGGTCATCTTTTATAGCATCTACTCTGCTCATGGGGAATGCATGTGTGTCTTGTCACGGGGCTGGTGAAATTGCTAGTGCATGGTGCTGCCCTGCTCCTTGCCACATAGTATCTCTGGTTTTCCATTTCTATGCTCAGTTAAGGGACAATTATGAGGTTTGGGCCCGGGCCCCGTGAAGGTATCAATATTTCCATTTCATACCCCACCTCCCCAGCCTCTCTGAATAACTCTTTTTATTTTTTTGTGCCAGGGATCAAACTCAGGGCCTTGCACTTGCAAGGCAAACACTGTAACCACAGAGCTAAATCCCCAAACCCTGATGACTCTCTTAACCTATGTGCTTGGCCTTCGGAGGAAGATGTCTCTCCCCCAAATCCTTATAACTTTCAATAGCTCCTCTTTTGATCTGTCATATGGGATTGAATATGGGTGCCATAGCTGAGGTGGTTCTGCTACTTGTACATACTGTGGGCTTCTTTTGGAGGACTCTGAAGAATGTGGACAGACTTTGTGCCTACTCTTAGCATTCAAACGTCCATTACCATCTTTGCTTTCTGTTGCTAAAAACAAAACACCGCAGACTAAGTTGTGAAGAAGAGATTTATTTTGGCTCATGGTTCTGATCCAAGGTCAAGGGGCCACATCCTGGGATGGCCTTGTTGTGGGCGGAGTTCTTAGGTAGCACAGGAGATCAGGAGTGCGTGAGAGACCAAGACAAACTGGCTGTGACAGCAGACTTGCCCTCGAGATAACCCATTAATCGTCTGAATGGGTTACCAGTGATGGCAAACCTATGCCATGCGTGTTACTGTGTTTTTCTTTTAAGACAAAAGGTGTTAATGTATGAGTTGTGTCTTCTAAACTCAAACCTCAGTATTCAGGTTTAGTTGCAGTGTTGGCACTTTGTGATAAATAAATGGGTCCTGGATTGCAGTCTGGCACTCGGTCTCTAAAAGGTTCACCATCACTGGACTGATTAATTCGTTCACGAGGACAGAGCCTCAGTCACTTCTTAAAAGTCCCACTTTGTCCCACTGCTTAGTGTCTCATAATGGGCATTAAATTTCAACATGAATTTCTCAGGGAGGAGACCACACTGAAACCATAGCAGGTGCAAATACTGCAATCTGGAAAAATTTCTTTACTAACTGGTTACAACTAAAATGGCAATATGTACTGTAAAAGGAACTTTAGAATGTCATGAGGGTTTGTAAAAAGTTGATTTCATCTAGATTAGAGTGGATGGGAAAGTTGGATTGGGAAGAATATTCCTCTGGAATTAACTTTTAAGTAGTTACCTGAAAAATGGTTAGAGTTTAGGTTAGGAATGGTCAGGTAGTGGGGATTCCAGGCAGCGGACTCCAGGGCACAAGGACCATGGCTGTGTGAGAGAACAGAATGTGTAGGCAACTGTGAAAGACAGGCTAACCGCACATTTCTCCCTTTTTTCTTTTAACAAATTCAAAAGGCGATTTTTACGACACTGTGTATATACCTACATCGTTGGGCCCCTGACATAGGGCAGTGTGTGATATCCGACCAAGATGGTACGAAAGAGAATGAGGAGAAAGAGAGCTGTGAACGAGGGCGTGACCCAGATGGTAACTCAGAAAGGGCGTCCGGGATGTTTAATATAACAAACTCTACAAACACACACTTTCCTTTCTTGAGCTTCTTTAAAACACATGGAATTGTAAAAAATAGTAATAATAGAAAGGTTATGTTAGCCTCATAATGTGCAGACACAACACATGTAACAACAGTGCAGACAAGCAGGGCAGGGAATAAAGCTACATAGGAGCAGCGTTTCTGTACTTCTTTAAGCTAAGTCAGTATAAGGCTTACGTTGATGCTAACAATGATGATTATGTTGTAAACACTAAATCAATTGCTAGGAAGTAACTAAAAGAGTTAAATCATTAAAATAATTAAAATGGTACCCGAGAGAAGATAGTCACTTACTATAAAAGAAGACAATAAAGGAATAATTTAGAAGAACAAAAGGCAAGACATGGGTAGAAAACAAAATCAGCCAGGGGTGCTAATACACACCTCTGGTCACAGCTACTTGGGAAACTGAGGCAGGATCTCTTGAGTCCAGCTTGAGCAACACAGATTCCATGCACAAAACAACAACAAAAGGGAAAAATGGTAAATACAAATCTAGCCATATCAACCATGTAAAATCAACACTGAATGACGGATGGGTCAAATCAATCTATGATTGTTTGATCAAATTGGACAAAAAGAACCAAGATCCAACTGCAGACTATCTGTATGAAACACTTCAGTTAAAAGTATATATTTGAAAACAAAGGGGTGAAAAAAGGTATATTATGAAAATAACACTCATAATAGAGCAGAAATAACTATGCTAATATTAGTCAAAGTAGACTTTAAAACCAAGAAGTTTACTAGAGTTAAAGAGGGGTATTTCCTAATAATTTCCTAAGGCCAATCTATAAGGGAGCTATGTCACAGGTGGCTTCACAGGTGACTTATACAAAACATTCAAAGAGAAAGGAGTACCCGTCGCTCATAAACTCTTCCAAAAAATAGGAAAAACTCCCCATTTCATTTAAAAGCTTAGGAAACACTTCTCAATTTATTCTACATAGCCAATATTATTTTGGCCCTAAACCCAAAACAAAGTCATCACCAGAAAACTACACACCAACATTTCTTTTTTATAAAGGATTTTTTCCTTTTTTTGAGACAGGGTCTCACTAAGTAGTTCAGGCTGACCTTGAACTCACTGTGATCCTCCTGTCTCAGCCTCCTGAGTACTGGGATTACAGGCATGTGCCACCATGGCCAGCCAAGCCCACATTTCTAATGAATGTAAACACAAAATCTACAACAAAATATTAGAAAACTAATTTATCTAAATAAAAAAAGGACTACCATGACCAACTGTGACATATCCTAGTGATATGGGTTGTTTTACTATACAAAAATTAGTAAATGAAAGTATACCATGTTGATATAGAAGATTAAGGTGTGGCAAAGCTGGCTGGGGAAGTAGGCATGATCTGTTAATTACAAGATCCCAGACACGTGTGCCAAACAGTTCCCAAAGCTCTGCACTTAGACTTCTTGGGAGAACTCGAGCAGGTTTTCACTAGGATGCCCTAGACCTGGTGTCAGCTTGAGGTGTAGGATCCCCGCACCGTCCTCAGGACCCGGATGTGGACATTCTCCCTGGTTTCCTCAGATTTGGACAGCATGAAGGAGGAGCACCTCTACAACTTGCTATCATGGCTTTTCCTCATGACAACTCACCCTGCTTCCTACAGGATGTTCTTTCATTTTGCTTTTTCCTCTTTTACTTGGCTCAAGCCACTGCTTTTTGCTCATTTTATTCATTTCTTTGTTTGAGACAAGAAGAACCCTGAATCCAACTCCAGAAGGAGAGGTGAGCAATCTAGAACCAGTTAACATTTATTTGATGAACCACTTTTAGAAGCAGCTACCCTATAACAATGTCATTAGGGTAAAATTGGGAAACTATCTGTTTTCTTTTGCTGTATTCTTTGCACACTCTTCATATGGGTGGAGTTTCCCATCATACTAAGAAATTCTGCAGACATCAGCTGAGTGTCCTATAATTCAGTTGTAACCGGTCTGTCTAGAGTTAGCGTCGGATCTCACAGAGTAAGTGTTCAGTCAGACAAGGCTGCTTCCACTTCAGATATCAGTCAGAACTTCTGCTTTGTGACTGTGCTCCTGGCCAGTTAGCTATAAATAAAAGTTCGTGTGGCCTTCCTCTGTTTCGATAATGTGCTAGTGTTATTGGGGGACGGCTGTACTCCAAGTTCCAGGTTCTTTTTGTCCAGAACAAAGAATTGGACAGGATGAATTGAGGGCGGTGAGAAGGTTTATTTAAGTGGCAAACAAAAAGGAAAACAGCCTGCTGCCAGCAGAAGTGGGGAGAGAGAGTAGAGCTCGGGAGCTAGCGAACAGAGAGACGGCGAATAGAGAGAGAGCCTCGTGGCATTGCCTCTATTTAATCTTGTCCAAGTTCCCCTGAGAGTTTCTCAGGCTGGTGAGAAGGCACACGGGGATTTCATGCCCCAGGCTGACGTCAGGTCATTGCCTTAGGTCATGTCCGTCTTCCCAGCCAGCCTTAGCCACACCCTGCTCCTACCTCACCAGGATGGCTGGCAGAATTTGGGACCACCATTTACAGTGAGCAGTTGTCTTACTCTGGTTTCTGTTGTTATGAAATACTCAGTGCTGGTATGGAATGTGGTTTATTACCCTCACAATGGTGGACACTCAGAAGCATGACACTGGCCCCTGGCTGAACCCCAGCATGGCAGACGGCACCCCGGAAGCAGTGTGTGCTGCAGGAGGAGATCACATGGTGAGAGAGGAAGCCGGAGAAGTTCCAGGGCCAGCCGTCCTCTTTTACTAATAATCTACTCTTGCAAGAACTATAACAACTCCATTAATCCCTGCTAAGGAGGTGGCCCATGACCTAACCACTTTCCCAAAGTCTGCATCTCTTTTTTGTTTTGTTTTTTTTGTGGTGCCGGGGATCGAACTCATGCCCTTGTGCTTACAAGGCAAGCACTCTAATCACTGAGCTAAATCCCCAGCCCAAGTCTGCATCTCTTAAAGAACTGTCACACTAATAGCACAGTTGAGGGCTACGGAGCTGCTACGGTCCACTGACCTGAACCTGGGTGAGATGCCCTCGGGCCCACCACTGAGCCTGGCCCCAGGGCTTACTTGATGATGGTGATAAGGGAAACAAAGACCCACTCAAGCCTGCCCTTCAAAGTCTCAAAACTCCAAACAAAGATGCCTGTGTACAAAACCTCCCTGCGTCATCTGGAGTAAGCTTCCTCACCTGTAGTTGACTGAAAGTTCATGCACGTGGACTGCATCTCCTACATACAGTTATAACAGTGATGCACGGGACAGGGCATGCGCAATCGTCCGCAGTGTGACTCAGAGCCCTGTCAGTCATATGATGTGACAGGTGTGACCTGTCACTCATGGTGTCAGTCAGGCTCTGGAAGACCCTAATGGGAGGCGTGCTGAAGTGGGCACAGTATTTGGACCCCTCTACCCTATGCCTTTGGTGCCCTGCCATTTTCCTTTCTTTTTTTTTTTTAATATTTAAAAAAAAATTTTTTACCAAGAACATGCATTGCTACACTGTATACATAATGGTCACATTCGTCATGGTTATTTTGCACCTGTATATGATGCCTCTTGGTTTTCCTCCCCTCTTCCCCACCCCTCCCTTCTGCTCCCCCTTCCCTGTTTACAGCAGGTTTATTTGCATTCCATTTTCCTTTCACTGGAGTGAGCCCACTC
>PVJO010033206.1:0-12314 GCA_004026905.1 Hystrix cristata
TATTTTTTTTTTTTTTTTGTGCTGGAGATTGAACTCAGGGCCTTGCACTTGCTAGGCAGGCGCTTTAACCATTGAGATAACCCCCCCAGCCCCTGTCTGTCTGTCTGTCTTTCTTTCTTTCTTTCTTTCGTGTGTGTGTGTGTGTGTGTCTAGGGATTGAACCTGGGGGATTCCACCACTGAACTATATCTGTAGCCCTTTTTATTTTTAATTTTTCAATTTCCAGTTTTTAATTTTGGTTTTTATTTTCTTTTGTTTTTGTTTTTTATTGAGATAGGAACTTGCTATGCAGTCCAGGCTGGCCTTGAACTCTTGATTCTCCTGTCTCAGTCTTCCCATTGTTGGGATTACAGAGGTGTGTCACTAACACCTAGCTTTATTTTTTATTTTAAAACAGGGTCTCACTAAGTTGCTTGCCTCAAATTTGTGATTCTCCTGCCTCAGGCTTTCAAGTAGCTGGGGTTATAGTGGCCATTATGCCCAGCATTTGTTCTTTCTTACTATGTCCTGTGGAGTAGAGGTTGAACCTGAAATTTGGTTAAAATTGGGTAGAACATCCTTGGCTAGGAAATAGATGTGGCTATGTGTGTTTCTTCATATCAGGTGCAATGGTGCCAGCTCCTTCTAGTTCTCATAGGAATATTGATCTTTCCAAGCACATCATTTACATAATACAGTCTTCAGCTTTTTTTCTTTCTTTTTGTAATGCTGGAGATTGAACTGAGGGCCTCATGAATGTTAGACAAGTGCTCTGCCACTGAGCTACATTCCAGGCTATTTGTAATACAGTTAGATTCCTACCTGTGGATGTTTTCCTTTTACATTATGAAGAAAAATTTAAATCTGAATGTGTGTTTAAATTTAGAAAGTATTAACTGCTTGGCTCATGCCAACTCTTGGTAAGTTAACACGATCAGCCCTTTGTCACAGCTTGCAGTTATTGTGTTCAGGGTAGCCTACACCTCGTTGTCAGTCACCCATAAAGCTGCATCCCTGAAGGACAGTTGTATCGATGGCGATGTAAACTGGTTGCCCAGGCAGATAAGGCAGCGAAGCTGAGTAATGCTTGCTGTTTGTTGGGGTGACTGTTCACTTGGAAGAGAAGGAAACTGATAGATAAGTAGAGGGCTAGAAGAGGGCTAGGATGATGTTTCATTTTCCCTTCTGAATTGGTTGTTCATAGGATGGCCCTATCTTTAGGGTTTTGTGGAGTGTAAGCAACAATTATATTGTACTTGTGTTCTAAGGGAAGCGTTTGCAGATGGTCCTCCATTTAATGGCTCAACTTCATAATTTTTCAACTTTATAATGGTGTGAGAGTGATACCCATACAGTAGAAACCATACTTTGGATTTTGATCTTTTCGGCAGCAAGTAAGGTTGCCCTTTGAGATGCTGGGCATTGACAGTGAGCTGCAGTCATGAGGGGAAGCAGCTGACTCGTGGCCGGGCACTGTGCTGCTAAGCTGTGATGCTCAGTAGGTTAGGTGCATTAGATGCATTTTCAATTTACGATGTACAGTGTTTAGCTAATGATAGGTTTATTGCGCTATAACATAAAAAGATATCTTCTTTTATTTTACTGAATTTCTGCCTGTTTTCATTTGGTAGATAACTGAACTGTTAGATTTATGAATGTATCCATAGTTATCTTAAAATATACTTGATTTAGCTGCTGAGTATGTGGAATTGTGGTTTGTTTTTTTTTTTTTTTGTAATTTAATTAAGACATACAACAAACCATCTTTGTTTTGAAAGGAACATTCAGTATTTCTAATACAGGCACATGTTTTATTTCCTAGAGAACAAAGAGAGAAAGAAGAGATTGAAAAATACCGAATGGAACGCCCCAAAATCCAGCAACAGTTCTCAGATCTCAAAGTAAGCAGATAGATGGAGTATCTTCCCCAACATCTCACAGACTCAACCAGGAGCCTAACACATGTTAGTCAGGGGCTCTGCCACTGAGCTACATTGGCCAGCCCATTGTTTTATTTATTGATTGATTGATTTTTTTTGAGATAACATCTCACTGTGTTCCTCAGGTTGGTCTCTAGCTCCTGGGCTCAAATGATCCTCCCACCTCAGCCTCCTGAATAGCTAAGGCTACAGGCTAGGCTTTGACAGAATAATTTACATTTTAGTGATATGGAACATATCCATTAAATTGATTTCTCTAAAGCAGAAAACAATGTCTGCATGAGAGTCCTTTTTTTTTTTTTTTGGAGACAGTGTCTCACTTTGTAATTCAGGCTGTCCTTGAACTCATCATGTAACCCAGGCTGACCATGAATTTGTGTTGATCCTCCTGCCTCAGCCTCCCTAGTGCTGTGATTACAGGCATGTGCCACCACGTCTGCCCAAGAGTCCTTTCTAAAGCCTGATGGTCTGGGTGGGGAGGGTGAGCATGGTCTGCCTGAGCATGGAACCCTGCAGATGATTGACAGTTTGGAGCTGCATGTTTCCAGAGGAAGCTGGCGGAGGTCACAGAAGAAGAGTGGCTAAGCATCCCAGAGGTTGGCGATGCCAGAAACAAACGTCAACGGAATCCACGCTATGAGAAGCTGACCCCTGTTCCTGACAGCTTCTTTGCCAAACATTTACAGACAGGAGAGAACCATACTTCTGTGGATCCCCGGCAAACTGTAAGCATCCGAAAAGAAGGTGAAGGGGGCTCCTCAGCTTGGTTAGACAGGTGGGTGGTGTCAAGTGAGCACTTCTGTGGTTCCCTGGTGTGCTGTGTCCCAGTCTGTCTTCACAGTTGTGTCTGTGTGAGGAACAGTGGGGAAATTTCACAGAAGATGAGTTTCTGCAGCATGAAAATACAAGCCAGCCCAGCATTTTATTGTTCCTGCAGCAATTTGGAGGTCTGAACACACCCTATCCAGGTGGGCTCAACACTCCATACCCAGGTGGAATGACACCGGGCCTCATGACACCTGGTACAGGGGAGCTGGACATGAGGAAGATTGGGCAAGCGCGGAACACGCTGATGGACATGAGGTTGAGCCAGGTAAGAGTTTGTCATTTAGCTTTTTCCTACAGATGGTATTTAAAATTTTTGTTGTCTGATTATAAAATTTAATGTATTTGTTTAAAAAAACACAACAGAACCTGGACATGGTGGCACACGCCTGTACTCCCAGCACTTGGGCAGCTGAGACAGGAGCCTCACCATGAGTCAAGGCCAGCCTGGACTGCATAGTGAGAATTGTCTCAGAAACTGCACCCCCACCAGAAAAAAAGAGGGCTGGAGATGTGGCTTAGTGGTAGATCACTTGCCTGAATGTACAAGGTCCTAGGTTCATTCCCCAGCATTGTGAGAAAAAAACCCAAAAACCCAAAATCCTAAACCAACGGACTCAAAGCAGAAGTGTGAAAAGTTTCTCCCTAAGTGTTTTGTTATGAAAAGATTCCTTATCACAAAGAGTGGTTGGGATTTTGTGTACAGGTGAGTACTTGTGCTTATGGCCATACAGGCCCAATCTACCCATTGCCCTGGGCAAAGGGCCAGCCCTGTGTGACATGCTGCCTTCCCCTCAGGGACCAAGGGCCATCCCAGGTGATGAGGGCACTCTAACCAGCTGTGTGTACTGTTTATGTAAGAATCAGATGTTTTCTTCCCAATAAATTGTGTGATTCTGTGGGGAATTGGCACTTGGTTGCTTGCTGGAACCCAGAAAAGGAGAGAACCCTTTCTGGCTCTGACACACACATCTGAAACCATAAAGGACAATGCTTTTACATTTGTTCACAGTGAGACTGGTGTAGTGGTGAACTAAATTTCATTAAATCTTTTACTGTACTTTTTGAAACTTTATAACTAATATGTTTTAATAAAAACTATTAAGTTACCAACATGAAAATTACCTTTTTTTTTTTTTTTTGGTGCTGAGGATCAAACTCAGGGGATCAAACTGCAAGGCAAGCACTCTAACCACTAAGCTAAATCCCCAGCCCCGAAAATTACATTTTTGTGTGTCTGTATGTTATACCTTGTGAATTGATATAGTTTGTTGTTTATGTGTGTCATGACTTAATCTGTGATGTACCATTCGGTTTTTTCTACCTTTTTTTTTTTTTTTTTTTTTTTTTTTTTTGGTGCTAGGGATTGAACTCAAGGCTTTGTGCTTTGTAACCACTGAGCTAAATCCCTAGCCCCTTTACCTTTTTTTTTTTTAACTCTTACAAACTGTGCTAGGATGAGTTGTCAGGGTTCTGTATGTGTACATTTAAGTAAACCCTTCCTGTTTGTTTTAACCTGATTACCATCAGTATTGCCTGTTGCATTTATTTTGCTTTTAGATTTGTTTCTGGAATGTGGGATTATTTTTTTTTTGATACATACAAATCGTACATATTTAATGGATGCCATGTGCTGTCTTGGATATGTATACATTGTATAATGTTCACAAAAGGCAGTGTATCTATTTCCTCAAGTACTAACCATTTCTTTTTGGAACTTGGGTTTTTTTTGTTTTTTTTTTTTTTTTTTTTTTTTTTTTTTTTTTTTTTTTTTTTTTTTTTTTTTTTTTTTTTTTTTTTTTTTTTTTTTTTTTTTTTTTTTTTTTTTTTTTTTTTTTTTTTTTTTTTTTTTTTTTTTTTTTTTTTTTTTTTTTTTTTTTTTTTTTTTTTTTTTTTTTTTGGTGCCGGAAATCGAACTCGGGTCTATGTGCTTGGTAGGCAAGCACTTTAACCACTGAACTAAATCCCCAGCCCTTTTTTTAAAAATTTATTTTATTTTAATAGTACATTTTATATTAGTACACATCGAATTGTTTCTCTGATATGAGAAACCGAAAGTGTAAATAAGGACAAAGGGGTAGAATAGATATTATGTTTAAAAAAAAGAGAGAGAGATAGTATTCAAAAGAGAGAACTAGACAGGGAAAAGGGGGATAAAGAAGAAGGTTAAAAAAAAAGTAAGATGAAAGGGGAAAAAATGGTAAAGTGTAGCTACACTTGTTGCAAATAGGGAGGGGTGAGTGAGTGGAAGGGAGGGGAGGGGAAGAGGGGGGAAAACCAAGATGTATCATGTACAGGTACAAAATAACCATGTTGATTATGATCATTATGTATACAATGTACCAATACATGTTCTTGGTAAAAATAAAAAATTTAAAAAAAAATGGTACATTTTAGATGTACATAGTGATAACATTCATCATAGGGGATTTGTACCTGTACATGATGTATCTTGTTGCTTCTGGGATTATTTTCTTTTAACAAATCTTTATCATGGTAATTTTTTATGTTATAATAAATATAGCACAGAATTAACTTTTTTGCGTGTGTGCTAGGGCTCAAACTCAGGGCCTTGTGCTTGCTAGGCAAGTGCTTTACCACTGAACTATACCCAGCTCCTGGATAACCTTTTTTTCTTTCTTTTTTTGAGGTGGAGTTTTAGTATGTTGTCCAGGCTGGCTTCAAAGTCCTGGGTTTAAGCAATCCTCCTGCCTTAGCCTCCTTAGTAGCTGAGACTGTGGGTGCAGGCCATCACCCCAGCCATTTTTAGCCTTTTTTTGAGGGTGGGCAGTACTAGGGATAGAACCCAGGGCCTCTCTCATGCTGGGAACGCAGTCTACCACTGAGCTATATGTCCAGCCCTTTTTTTTTTTTTTTTTTTTTGTCCAGCCCTTTTTAAAAATATTTTTTTTGCAACAAGGTCTTGCTAAGTTGTCCAGGCTAGTCTTGAACTTGTGATCCTCCTACCTTAGCCTCCCAAGGTACTGAGATTGTAGGCATGTGCCACCATGTCCAGCAGGTTTCATTTTTTAATATAAATCTTTTGGGGCTGGGGATTTAGCTCAGTGATTAGAGTGCTTGCCCTGCAAGCACAAGGGCCTGAGTTCGATCCCCGGCACCACCAAAAAAAAAAAAAAATACTCATCATAATATAAATCTTTTCCAAATAGAAGAAGTTTGTTTATCATCATCACAAAATGTTAATCTGAGTTAAAGTTTTTTTTTTTTTTTTAACTTTTTATTTTTGTTTTGAGACAGGGTCTCTAAGTTGCTAAGTTGCCCAGGGTGGCCTTCAGCTTTGATCCTCCTGCCTCAGCCTCCCAGAATGCTGACATTACAGGTGTACAGTACCACACCTGGCTTATTTTCCTTCCTTTCTTCTGACTACCTACCTGTGGACAGGGGTGTGGAAAGGGGTTGCAGGGGCCCTGTGAATACTTTGTTTTGGACATTCCTGGTTACGTGCAGCTGATTCTCGGCTTGGCTTGTCTCACAGGTGTCTGACTCAGTGAGTGGACAGACTGTCGTGGACCCCAAAGGCTATCTGACAGATTTAAACTCTATGATCCCGACCCATGGAGGGGACATCAAGTGAGTGCTTTTCAGAATTGATAGGTTGGGGTGGGAATTCTAATGTTTTAGATTTTCTACAGTGTTTTAGATTTTATTTGGAAAATGTGTATTCAAAATATGACATAATCTAGGTGTGGTAGCACATGTCTATAATGCCAGCACTTGGGAGGCTGGGGCTGGAGAGTCAACCGTGTGTTTGAAGCCAGCCTGGGCTACAAAGTGAGACTCTGTCTTTAAAAAAAAAGAGAAAGAGAGAATGTGTAGTGGGACTGTTTTAAAAAAAAGACATTCTGAGAAAGGTAGTATTTTGATCCATCTCTGTCTCCCTCTCCCTCTCTCCTCCCCTCCCTTTCTCCCTCTTCTTTTCTCTCCCTTACTCCCTCCCTCCCTCTCCCACTCAGGGTCTCACTATATATAGTCTAGGCTGGCCTGGAACTTCTGTGCAGCAATCTGTGGCCTTGAATTCATGATCCTCCTGCCTTAGTCTCCCGAGTGCTGGGACTCACGTGTACCACCATGGCCATCTTTGATTTTCAATTTAAAATTTATCTGTATCCATTTATTGTGAGTGTTAAGTGGTTTATAAATAACATTCAAAGTCTGTGCCTATACTGAGCTAGAAGGCAGCCTACTCAATGTTGCGGACCTTTGGTGTTCAGGTTTTGTTTGTAGGCGTTCTAAACAATCCTGGTATAGTGCTGACTAGGTTTTGAGTTGTTGGTGTCTCTGCTAATTGAATGTGCACTTCATATATTGTGTCTGAGGCACCTTCTTCCTGGGTTCTGGACGCACCCCTGGTAATGTGGTGTGATGCTGTGTGCATTCTCACTCACACAGTGATATCAAGAAGGCGCGACTGCTCCTCAAGTCTGTTCGGGAGACAAATCCTCATCACCCACCGGCCTGGATTGCATCTGCACGGCTGGAGGAAGTCACTGGGAAGCTGCAAGTAGCTCGGAACCTTATTATGAAGGGGACAGAGATGTGCCCCAAGGTAAAGCCCGCTGTAGGGCATTCTTGGTGCCCCTGAGGAACCTCTGTTTATCTGTGCCAGGTGGGGTACCTGTGTTTGCCTTTGAGATTGTAACTATAGATGGTGAGACAGGCTGGGAGAAGCTGTGAACAGTGGGAAGGGTTTTTTTCTGCTTGTTTTCACACAGAACAAAGGTTGAACCACTATTGTTTTAATGGCAGGGTAACTTTTGCCAAAAAGCTGAACGGGGTAGTACTTTACTCCATGTAATGTTAAGATTAGTTAAGCACAAGATTAGTGCTTAACTATTAGGAAAGTATTCTATCTCATGATGTTTTCGAGATGGAATGATTAGGCTGTCTTAAAAAGTACTGTGAAATTCTCTGTGTGCCCATGTACTTCAGTGTGCAGACTGGGCACTTCCGATAGTAAAAGAAGCCCCATGAGGAATTACGGTGAGACGTTAGGTACAAATTGGAACTTTCCATGCAAATGTATGGTCTCTGCTTTACTGGTGACTTACCCTATGGGCCAAATTGTATTCTGTCCAAGATACGATCTGTTCTTCATTCAGACTCTGAATAGCTATGTTTCCGAGCCTTAGCATTACAGTGAAAGCTGTCATTTGTGGCCAAGATGATTGACTGTAGAATCTAGGGGCCTGAGAGGTACCTGCTGCTCTTTTGCTCCTCCCAGTCTGTACATACCCTTACTGCTGTTTCCTGTTGCCTCAGAGTGAAGATGTCTGGCTAGAAGCTGCCAGGTTGCAGCCTGGGGACACAGCTAAGGCTGTTGTGGCTCAGGCTGTCCGTCATCTCCCACAGTCTGTTAGGATTTACATCAGAGCAGCAGAGCTGGAAACAGACATTCGAGCAAAGAAGCGGGTTCTTCGGAAAGGTGAGCCTCCTTGGGTAAGGCCAGCCTCCCTTGGAGGTGTCATCAACCTGCAGGTGCGCCTGTGCATTGCGTTCTTGATTCCTGTGGGGCCGTGCTCTTGGAAGGCTGCTTTCTGTTTCTTGGCTTAGACACCCCCACTTTTTTTTTTTTTTTTTGGCTCAGGCTATTGTTGAGAGTATTTAAGGAGCTGATGACATTTTCAAGCCTTTTCTTGTGAGACACAGTGATAATTCCCACTGTGGCTGGAGGCTTGGGTTGAGGCTACTCCTGCCTTCCTTTAGGACAGCATAAGTTCCAGACGTGTGTCTGGGCTCTGGAGGCTGAATTGGATGCCAGTGGGAAGGAGCATGCTAAGGTGAGTACTTGGATATGGTATGAGAGATGCTTGCAAGGTAGCATGCCACTTGGCATAGTCTGAGCAGCTGGGTAGTCACACATAATCGTGAGGTGATTGCATTCTGTCCTGCACTGACTGGACTGCACCTCACGTCTCCTGCAAGGCAGTCTGTGCCATCAACCCTTGGTTGGCCAAGAGAGAGTTTTTGTAGGCAGTTTTGTGTTTTTCCTTAGTGTGAAATTCATAAAACAAACACTCTCCCTCCCCCACATCTTGTCATAGATGCTACTTTTGAACTTTGCCTCAGAGCAGATGCTAATCAGAGACCAGATCTGCAGTGGACCCATATAGGTGGCTTGTTTGGCCTGACTCCAGCCCAGGTACTAGCAGGTCTACTTGTAGAATCTAGGGGTCTTTGGTGAGAGGTTTCTAGCTCCCCTTTTTCAGATGGCCGTGTGAGCAGAAAATCAGATAGAATGTGCCATCTTAGGACTGGTATGCTGAAGAGCCATGCAGATGAGAGCTTTTGGATAGAATGTCCCTGACCGAATCTAGTTTCTGCCCATTTCCTGTTGGTGTTTGTGAGTGGCCAGGGAAAGTCTGCTGTTTTCCTCTGTCAGGTCTGGTTTCTTGTGTGCAGCTCAATGACCTATTGAATGTTCATTCAATCTCTTAATGAGCGAGAAGCAGGAAGTTACAACCAAGAATATAATGGCCAGGAGCAGACAGCACTTGTTTTGGTTTGTAGAAATCAGCCTCTTATTTTTTGTCAGCTGAGAAAATAGTTCTCTGATGTAAAGTGCATTAAGCTCTGGATAATTGGGATTATTTATTTAGGAAAGCTCTGCTGAATGTCTCGTGCCATACACAGTCTGATGATGGCCATGAATGTCTTTGTGGACACTCGCTGTTCATCAGCAAATTGGGTTTTTCTAGTTGGCTTAGGATTTTGGTGGGGGGTGTTCATGGAGATGAGGGCCTGCAGGGGATTGTAGAGGAATTGCCTTTTCTTTTTTCTCTCTTTTTTTTTTAGGGGAAGAAAGGTTTATTTAGCTCACAGTTTATAGAGGTTTCAGTCCACAGTCAGCTGGGTCCCAGGCAGGGTGGCATGGCAGACAGGCAGCAAGGCAGGCAAGGTGGGTAAGCAAGGGGTGGGATTGCCTTTTCCAGACCCCTCCTGGGCCTTGTAGGGAGGGACCTCTCAGGTAGAGTCACTCTGCTAAAGTGAAGGAACTTGGAATCAGCAGGCTGCCTTCACTGTTGCTCCCTAATCTGGTCCTGGCTTTCCCTTCTCTTACAGAGTTTCTGGAAGCGGTGTTCTTTTTCTGAGGTTCCTGAGGCAGAACCTGAAGCTGCTTTACTAAATTTTTGGTGAGCCCTTGAAAGACAGGCATTGCTGAAAGAGCCTGGCTTTGAAACTGAGGGATAGCTACCTCAGGATACCTGCCAGCTCTTGAGGTCCTGGCAGGGCATGTCTCTGTGAACTCTGAGTCATAGTTGATCAGAGCTGATGTGCTAGTACTTTGTTTGAAGAACAGAAGTTTTGGGTTCTGGTTTTATGCCAGAGAAGGCTGAGTGACCTTAGGTATGTGCTTGACTTCTGAGCCTCATTGTCCTCATCTGTAAAGGGAGGGTAGTTTTTTCAGGATGGGAGAGGCAGAGTGGTCTGTGAGGCTGCTGTCAGGTGGAGCATCCAGTGAGCAGAGTGCCCTGGAGTGGCCAAGCCGTTCCTCTTCACTCTCCCCAAAATAACTTGGCTAACAGTGTGTGTGGACTACTGTGGTATTGTGCTAGGTAACACAGATACGTGAAAGTGGAGTTATTTTTACACTGGAATTATATATTCCGGTCCCTACAGCGTGGTAGCTTCTAGTGGCCATTACTGATGTGTCCCTCTTGGAGCACAGGGTAGCACAGCCCTGAGTGAACTGTGGTGTGTCCTCTCTGTAAGGTCCAGTGGCCACAGGAGATGGAGTCAGCTGCTGCATGGTCACGTCTTCTTCAGAGCAGTATCTTGTGTTCAGAACACTCTCCTGCTCTTTTCCCATGTCTGGCCCGCTGTGGGGTGTGTGTTTCCTTTATGTGTGTGACTGAGCTACTGTGATTGTGTGCTGCTGCTGCTGCTGCTGCAGTCGCTCTTCTCTGGAGTGATCGTGCATGATGTGGTGCCGGACCTCTGAGCTGGTCAGTACCAAGTTGGTCAATAAGTGTTTGGGTTTAGAACTGCTCCTGGGGGGTGTTGATAAAGCAGTGATGGTGAGGTGCCGGCCCTTTCCCAGAGGGTGGGACATGGCCCTGGGAGTCATTGCACCCTCTGTGGGTGAGATCAGTGACTTCGTAAGTTCAGTCTCACCGAGAGTCCCTGTAAGTTTGAGACTGAACTATGAAGTTCTCCTCCACCAGTGTACACAGTGTGGGGAGAAGTAGTTAGAATGTAGACAACACTCCTCCAAGCCCACTGTGTAGAGAGCACATGGGAAAAGAGGTACATAGTTCTGTACCCTGTTTTTGTGCCACCTACTATAGGTAGAACTGTATTTTTTTTTGTAAATACTGGGGGTTGAACCCAGGACCCCAGCTCTTTTTATTTTGAGACAGGGTTTTGCTAAGTTGCCTACCTGTGATCCTCTGGGGGTGAGACTTTCCTGTTGCTGTCCCTTCTGCCCTCACCTTACCTAATCTGCACTGATTGCTTGGATGGGTGACCCAGACCTTTAACTCCAGAGAGTGAGTCTGCGGTAATTCTGCCTTTTTTGGCTGCAGCAGGCCCATTAACTTTTATACTTGGAAATGGAAATTCCTAACCAAGACAACCATCTATGTTCTAGACATAGTTTCTCCTGTGTGTGGTGGCAGTTTGGTATTATCCTTGGAGGCAGGGTTGGTCTCTCCAGTTAGGGCTGGAGCACAAGGAGGCCAGAGGGACAGTGACCACCTCTGTTGTCATAGAGTGGAGCCAAGGCCATGAGCCCTGGTTGACACATCTTGCTTTAGGACTAAGCCTCCCAACAATAGGATTCACAGGGGCGGAAATGAAATGTGGGCCCAGGAGAGCTGCTCTGCCAGTACAGTGGTACCTCGATTCACAAACTTGTTTCTTTCCATGATTGTCCGGTCACAAACTGAGTTGGACCAGAAACCAAATCAAATTCAATAGGGGGGTTGGGGTCAAGGGAGGTGGGAGTTGAGCAGCACAGAGGTGTAGGAGACATCTGCCTGTGGCTCAGGCTGTTCTCTGTTTTCACTCCACTCCTGTCTTCTCTGTGCCATTTCCACCCAAGGGGGCGTTCCTGCTGTATGCGGCTGCCCTTGAGGCTGGGTCTGTCAGGTAATGCTGTGTGGGTGGCAGGGGTCAAGTTGCTTTGTCGGTTCACCTTCCTTAGTCAAGTGCTCACTCCCTGCCAAGAACTGTTTTCCTTAGGAGGGAAGGTGGTTGCAGGAAAGAATGGCTTGCTTCCATTGGAGATGTGCTGGAACTTTCCTGTCATCCTTGCAGAGATTGGCGTAGTTAGTTCAAGTTCTGTTGAATCTGGAAGGTCAGAAGTTCTTGCACCTGGTGCTGAGCTGCCTGTCAAGAAGCCTAGGGTACCCAGGGAATGAATGGAAAGCACATGGAGGTGGTGTGCTTCCTGTGTTGTCGTCACAGCAGGTGCTGTTGGAGTAGCAGCTGGCTTTCATCATGGAGGGGAAGTCCCGTCATGTCCCAGACCATGGGGCCTGACAAAATTCCCCAAAGATGGGTCCCTGGGGTTTGTAGGGTATGTCTGCCCATCTTAGGCCTGCACGTCTC
>PVJO010033207.1:0-12432 GCA_004026905.1 Hystrix cristata
ATTAGATTGAGTGAGTTACTTAAAGGCCAATTACGGTCCATTTTAGAATTAGTGGATGCGTTAGACAAACAGACAAAGAATGGCAAATGGAGGAAATCAAAGCACATGGAACTTGATTTAGCCTGGGAGTAGAAACACTATTATTACTTCAAAAAGGCTACCAAAAAAATGGCTGCAAAATATTTCAATGCAAAGCTCAAGATCAGTGTATACATTAAAAGCAAGTGTCTTTCAACACATAAACTCACTGAAAGGCACACTAATTATGTGGAAATCATTCCAGTGATGCTGTGTTGCTAATTCATTTGTCAGACAACAAAAGTCAGCTGCCCCCAGAAGGAAGTTATCAAATGTATAACTTACAGGAAGACTCGGCAGGCAGGCAGGAAGCCACTTAGGAAATGTAAAATGTAAGGCTGTTCTGGGTAAGTTTGGAATTCAAGACCTGGCAGACTCAGGGACCAAGAACAAAAGTACATATTTATTTAAATATGTCTGAATGTGATACTTTGGAAAGTGACCTAATTTAATGCAGGTTTATATGCTCGACAGTTTTGCTCTTCCTTACATCTTTCATTTAATAGCAAGAAATGTTCTCTCTGGTTCTGGTTTGTGATATAAACCACAAAGAATTATATATATATATTATTTTTTTTTTACTCAACACAAATTATTTTAGCTCTGAAGAGCTTTGCCTAGATAAAGCTTACTTGAGAAAGATGGCTTAATTCCCCAGTTGCTTGGGAGAATGGGTGGAGACTTGAAAATTTCCAGGGATGAGATCCAGACGATATGGGATCAGTGTTAGTTATATAACTCCAGGGAGGTAACTCACTTTTTCCTGCTCCTTGAAGAAACTCAGCTATGTCCCTGTTCAGCATTAGAACTTATGGAAAGACAGATAGACAATTTCCTGTTTCACAGGATGTGAGGAAGACAGAGTTCCTGAAGGCTCTGGGCTGAATTACTTTAAATAATGCTGCAGAAATGATTCTTAGGTAGTTGTCCTGAGTACCTTGTCCAGTAAAGAACAGGTGTTTGGACTGAGACTTCAGGAGACAGATCGTTCCATTTTTTTCTGCACGTAATTGAGCCATGTGACCCAGAAAGTGACATAAGCTTTCTTCCTTCTCTAAAAGGAGTAAGTCCAACTAGCAAGTTACTATAAGTTACTCAAGAAACTAATAACCTATAATTAACTAGCTCATTGTCAACTAAGGAAAATAACATGAGAAAAAGAACTCCTAAGCCCCAAAAGAAAACATAAAATACTGAACATCTGTTAATTTCTAGGTGCACTTGTTCAATGAACTATTAACTATCCTTCATGTATTTTTTTCTTTAACTTAATGTGTTGACTTATTTGTTCTATTCTTGTGGGAGGTATTTTTAAACTTCATTCTCCAGATAAGAATTCTTTTACTCATTACACACCTTTTTCATTTTCACTCAGCAATATTTGGCAGCAATTTTCTCAAGTTTTAATGAGAAATTTAACAGGTGTTCTGGAAACTCCTAAAATGTCTGTCAATCAGAACTTTTTGAGATGATGGAAATAGCCATTAGCCACATACAGCTAGTGAGCATTTGAAATTTGGCTAGTGCAAATGAGAAAGTGACTTTTAATTTTAGTTTAAGTTCAATTAATTTTAATTTTGAAAGATGTATGTGGCTAGTGGTTACCATATTGGAAAGTATAACATAAAAGATCAGAAAACACGCCAGCCAAAACTTTAAAAATTGGGGCTGGGGATTTAGCTCAGTGATTAGAGTGCCTGCCTTGCAAGCACAAGGCCCTGAGTTCGATCCCCAGCACCACCAAAAAAAAAAAAAAAAAAAAAAAAAGTCTGTTAAAAATTGAATGACTTTTTAACGCACATTTAGATTTAAAGAACCTGTCTAAAAGAGAGAGACAGGGATTTGCTCTGGAGGTGTGATGAGCTGAGTGTGGCTTGTGGTGAGTGTAAGTACAATTTTTTGACCTTGCCCAATCAGGGAGTTTGGCAGAAACTGACTGTATCTGTATTAATAAAAAATAGGAATGTACATGAAATTTGTAAGGAGTCTTTTACAATCTTCCAGTACCCAGGCTTCAGAAGGTCAGCATCCAGTGAAGATCCAGAGAAATGCCTAGTGAGAATGAATGGACAGTGTCTTCCCAAATGCCCCACTGGAAGGAAACCTCTCCACCATTATTCCTTTTGGGACCTCTCTGCCTCACAGTCAAAGTCCAGATGCTAGTGGTCAAGACTGGATAATGTGCTACTCCTTGTTCAGGGAAAGTAGGGTACTTAGGTTACCATTAAATTTCCTCACAACCCTGCCCCTTCCCTCAAAATTCCACGGGTCTTCTGTTACCAGAATAAGAAGGCAGGATAACAAATGACAGATGTCAGCTTTGGTGAAATGGCAAGTGTAATAAATGCTGTATTTGACAGTTACAGATTAGTTTCACTACAAGACATCTCCATTCTCCTAGCTTTCATACTAAGGATAATTTAACCCAAATTGAAATATATATATATAATATACACATATACACATATATATACATATATACACACATATATACATATACCTATATATACATATATATAGAGAGAGAGAGAAAGAGAGAGGGAGGGAGAACTTGTAGGTATTTAAGCTAGGTACTTTGGTATACACTGTTTCATTGAAGTATGAACAATTTTTTTGAAGGAAATATGATTAATCTTTTCATTTGCCATGTGAAAATGTACCTTGGCGTGTATATATAACATATTTGGTTTATTGTTAAAAAGGTATCTGGTTATGCTTAAAGTTATTGTATATAAGACCATGTTATACAAAAAGCAGCACCACAGAATAAATATATTCTTGGAAAGGGTTGATTTGGTCTATTCAATTCCTCTGCTTTACAGATGAGGAAGCTGAGAGTCTAAAACTACATTGCTCATTACAGTGCTCACCAGCTTTATGTAGTTACTGAATATTTGGAAGGTGGCTAGTCTAAACAGAGACAAGTGTAAAATACACACTGCATTTTGAACATATAGTATGAGAAACAGATTGTGAAATACCACAATAATTTTTAAATTGATTACATATCATCATGACAATGTTTTGCTCGCTCATTTATCTATCTATGTATCTATTTATTTATTTATTTATTTATTTATTTATTTATTGTAAGTGTTAGCTTCTTTGTCTCTTTTTAAGGTAACCTTGAGAATTTTGGGGGTTGCTGGTTTGGCAGTCCTGAATTTCTTTAGGTGCTCTTTATCATGGAAGTATCTTTTTCTTCCATCAATTTGAATTACAGTTTTGCAAGATATGTCAGCCTGCATTGGAAATTATTTTTTGAGGGGGAGCTTGAAACACTTTACTCCAGACTCTCTTGGCCCCTAAGATTTGTGTTGAGAAGCCTGTTGTAATTGTAAAGAGTTTTCCTTTATAAGCAATTGTTAACTTTCTCTAACACTTTTAAAATTCTGTTCTTGTGTTGCACTGCAGGGATTTTTGACTATGTTGTGTCACGGGGAGGTTATTTTCTGATTATGGCTATCTGGGGTTCTATGTGCCTCACTTATCTATATGTTCAATTCTTTTACTTCATTTTAATGTTTTCAGCTATTATTTCAATGAAGTTTTTTATGACATTTGTGCTATCTTCTGATTTTTCATGATTCCAATTAATCTTAATTATTCTTTTTTCAATCATCTAAGAGCTATTGGGTCCATTTTTATGTTCTCTTTTTGTTTTTAAGGTATCTCATTAATTGGTCACTGACAATAGCACTTTCTTCTAGTTCTGAGACTCTGGCCTCATGTCAACCATTTCTACTGCCCAAACTTTCAATTTTTAATCTCCTGAATCTCTATTTGGAGAATTTTTACAGACTCTAATTCTTTTCTCTGCTGGTCATACATGTTTTGTAACATTTTGTTTAGCTCTTCTATCATTGTATTAGTGTATTCTTTAGAATTGCTAATAATTTTGTTTAATTGGCCCAGTATCTTATAATTTACATTTTCTGTGATCTTGCCAATTGTTTTATTGGAGTGTTTTGTAATCTCCTCTGATACTATTTTAGATAATTCAAGTGTGATGCTTTGGGGTGCTATCATTTATTTTTAATTTCCTTTATATTAACATGCTGGCTCTTGTTCCCATGCTCTATCTTTCATAGTATACATTTTTTAATTCAAGATTGAAACAATTATCATTTGACATTGATATGAAGAAATATTAGGTATAGTCTTTTAGACACCATGAGAATGCTCCCAAATAGTTAGAGTGGGAAAGTAAAAGGAATTGGGGTTGTCTATCTGTTAGCTTTTCATTAATGTGATAAAAAAAAAAACCCTAAAATAATCAACTTAAAAGGATGAAAGGTGTAATCTGGCTCTCAGTTTCTGAGTTTTCAGTACATGGTCACTTGGTTGTGTTGCTTTTCAGTCTGTGGCAAAGCAGCTCATCATAGCAAGAACATGTGGTAGAGAGAACTACTTACCTCATGGAAGTCAGTGAAAAATGAGAGAGAGAGAGAGAGAGAGAAGAAAGGTACAGGATCCCAATGTCCCTTTCAAGGGTATACCTCCCATGACCTAATTTCCTTCCACTAGGTCACATCTGCTAAATGTTCCACCATCCCCAGCTGTTGACCAAACCTTGAGGCATGAGCTTTTGGGTCTTATTTAAGATCCAAACTATAAAAGATGGTTAATAAGGGTGAGGGACAGGACTTTTGAAATGTTTATACAGAAATCAGAACAATTATTTTAGAAGCATCAACTACAAGGACATTCTATTTAAAAAGCTGTCTGAACCACACATTGCAGGAAGGAAACACTGTTGGCATTAACTTGACAGGGAAAAAGAGTTGGCTTCAATTGGTAAAGGGTATTGATTTCAGGAAGAATTTTTCCTGCATAAGAACTGTCAGAATAAGCTCTCAGTAGGGAATATCTTGGTGTATTGAACCTTTGGGACACTTTAACCATTCATCACAAAATCAATGTGAATTTTTTTGTGGCTCAGCATTTTTCCAACTAACTTTCAAGTTAAGAGATTGTGTGTTATTAGCAAAACACTATAAGTTGATCCCTGAGTAATCATTCCAGTTCAGTACAGTCCTTTTTAAAATATAAAAGTATACTTTTAAAATTGTTATAGAAGCATGCTATAACTATTTACCAATTTAATAGTGATAATGTGTAGATGAGATCATCCAAAATTTCAGGTTAAGAAATGCAAATAAGAATACAGAAGGAGAGAGTTTGAATAGAGTAATTATATCTTTGTTATTGAGATTTTTCTGGCTGGCTAATTTCCCATTTGTACTATTTCTGAGATATTTTATCACATTATTCAAATACTGAATTGTGGCAATAAACAGGTGACATCATCCAGGAGCTGAGCTTGTTCAAATTCAGTCACAGAAAAATGTTGCTTACAGTGTTTGAAAGGCATATCTGAATTGCTAACCAGCCCCAGAGTCTCAAATGGAATAGGGATTAATTTTTTTTCATTAGCAAGATAAGTCCAGTTCAGTCCAAATCAAAGCAATGCTTTCTCTGCTTTGGCTAAGAAATACATAAGCTGATAATATCTTGAAATTTCAGAAAAGAAATATATATGTTTAGATGTATGTACAATACAAAAGATACTATATACTCTATATAAGCTATTCATAAATAACAGGAAAATCAAATTAGAATGATTTCCTTTATTAGTTTAAAATTTCTCCTGCATACACATCCATGTGTTTATCTTCTGACAAGATTTACCATTTGAAATGACTAACAAAACTAATTTTTTAAATGACTAAAACTTTTGGACATAGCAGATTAAACACAGTACTATCACCACTATCTTCTGAAAGTCCTCAAAAATAAGTGAAAAGGAAGGGAAAACAAATTGTGAAAGATGCATGAAAGTAACTCATTTTGTAAACAGTTTCTTACATTTTATTGCCCATTAATATCACTTTTAGAATATCTAATTAAATTATAATAGAAATGGCTTATAACTCACTGAATCCGTGAGCAGCCAACTCCCAGTGATGTCAGAGATCTTCACCCACGACAGATACAGCAGCCACAGTGATGTTGGGCACTATGATTTTCTAGTGAGGAACTGGACCTTTTAGACACACTAAGCTTTGAGTCTGTTTCTTGCTTCTTGGAATTATGTCACCCTCGCAAACTGCCTCAAGTCTGCAGACTTCAGTTTCTTTATGAGTTAAGTTGAGTTAAATACTTGTATCCTAGGATTGTAATGGAAATTAAATATTTCCATGTTTGCAAATATTTGGCATATTCCTGGCTCAGAGTCAATATTTTGTAAAGTCTTATACTGCACTTTCTTATATGTTTCACCTATTTTCTTTGATTCTTTTTGTTATCACTAAACAGGAATTAAAAATGAGATAGTTAAATTAAAAAATAAAGATCACTATTATCTAATTTATTCCAACTTTAAATACAAGCAAAATCTAAAGCAATACAAGAAAAAATGTCTACTATTAATACTAATACAATTGGGTATTCTTTTATCTCAAGTATTACAAAATATAATTTTTATATTTTTTCTTGTTCTATAAATATATACTTAAAGTATGAAAGTAAAAATATCCTTATTTTCTGTCTTTCAATATTTACAAGTCAGTCTGCCTTCTTGAGCTGTATTGATTTCCATGTTATCTTGAAGTGTGAAAACTGAATGGCCCTATTTTTTATCTTAATAGTTTTTATTTACCTGTAGGGAAAAAAAAAGTGCAACCATGGGATTCTCCAAGCATAGTCTTCCAAACATTTCTATCTATAGAAGCAGTCTGCTTTCATTCATGGAATTCATTAGCTGTAAAATCTCTGACACTTGGTTTCTCAAGGCCAAGAATATATCAGCCATGGAAAATGGATGGAAAATAAGCTCTTGCTGTAACACTCTGGAGGTTTCACAGTTGTAGGGTGCTCCCTGGACTCACTACTACTGCTATGAATTTTGAATTAGTAACACTGTCTCCCGACCACACACCAGGCAGAATTTTTCAAGTCTCTGAGCAAGAGCAAAGCAGAAAATAGCCAGACAAAAGTAAAGCCAAAATGTTGCATTTAAATTTCAAAAAAGCTTGCTGGTATAGCAGTTTTTTTCATATATCTGTTAATCATAGGACAAAATTTTTTTTTTTTTTTGGTGGTGCTGGGGATCGAACTCAGGCCCTTGTGCTTGCAAGGCAAGCACTCTAATCACTGAGCTAAATCCCCAGCCCCATAGGGCAAAATTTTGAACATCAATTCTATTGGTGGGATTTAATTAGAGAATACATAGTTCTCTTAAGGTTTGCCCTTTAATACTGAATGTTAAGTCAATATATGTTACAATTTAGCCTTTTAACCCAAGAAAGGTCATAAAGAGAGCTTGTCATATAAACATGTAGCCCATGGTGTACTCTTCAAATGTGACTAGAATTACATAATCCAGAAGACAATCTCTTCCCCTTCCCATGGCATATAACACCCAACCTTAATGTTACCAATTTTTCTATTTTCATCAGTCCCAGTCTTTTTTTTTCTAAGACAAATCACTTTCACTTTTTAAAAAACAGTTGATTTGCCTGTCTTTGCTTTTAATTATTGTTTTTCAAATTCCTTTTCTTGTTCTTTGCACTTTAGCACTTTACTGGATTATAACAAAATCCCTACACTTTGTTTAAGCTGGATACTCATACACCTGAAATATATGTGTAATAAAGGTTTGTCTGAATACAGGCAAAATTTATCAAGAAGAGTATATCCCCAGGTTTTATGCTTTTTATATATTTAGTGTCATTAATAAAATTGATACCAATAAAGCCAGCTTATGCCAGTTTATAAACTTGCTGTAGACATCATTCAATTTTCATGTTTCTGTATTTATCCTTTAAATTAAGCTAGGAAAAGAAGTGTTCTTATTAATTTGAAGCCTAGGTCCTTAATGTTGGATAAGAATACAGTACTTGAGGGGAGTTGAAGGATGAAAAATCTCAATTACTAACACCTGTCAATCAAAACTGTTGTATTTAGAGATGAAAACATTCGTGTCTGCCAAGGATTTTCCATGATGACCACTTTTTCACACATTAGGCAAACATCCTTAGGAACAAAGCAAACACCTCCTTAAGACAACAGTCTTTTGCTCCCAACACTCTGCCAAAATTGCTTTCTTCAAGGTCACCAAGACCTCCACATTGCTACATTCAAAGATAACTTCCCAATTTTTTTTTGAAACTTGACCTTTTAGCAACACATGACATAACACTTTTTTATATTTTTCTTTTATAAAAATTGGAGTATAACCCACAGGCACCTAAAATGTACATGTCTTCAGTGTATATGTCTTAAGTGAACATGTAATGTACATATCTTCAGTGTACAAGCTCAGCAGGTTTAACAGTTGTGGGAACTCACACACAGATCACCCAAAGCAAGGCACAGATTTTTCCCACTGCCCCAAAATATCTGCTCTCCCATTCACATAAATTTCTAAACTGTTCAGAGGCAGCTACTTTCTGCTTTTGGTCACCATGGATTACAAGTTACTTTTACTATTGATCATTTCCTGTACTGAGTTTTTTTTTAGTATACTAAAGGTTTGTTGTTTAGCCTTTGTTTTCATCAGGTTGTCAGCGCCATACCTAGGTATGTTTTTCTTTTTATCTCTAATGCTTGAAGTTTGCGGAAGTCCTTAGTTTTTCAGATTGATATCTATCATTATTGTTGAAATATTCTTGGCCATAAAAATAAATAAATAAATAAATAAATAAATAAATAAATAAATAAATAAATATTCTTGGCCATTATTCCCTTAAATTGTTTTCTGCCCTGTTCTGTCTGTCTTATCTTACTGGGACCCCAATTATTTGATATTATATTTATTTGATATTGTCCCATAGCTCCCAGCTGTCCCATTCTGATTTGTTTCACTCTCTTCTTCCCTGTTTGTAATTTTTGTTTGGATAAGTTCTATGGACCATTCTTTTAAGTTCCCTGATCCTATGCTTTATCTACTCTTAGACTGACCCATTTTTGAATATTTAACTTTTATAATATATTGTTTTTAATTTTAGATTTTTAATTTTTTCAAAGTTTTCCCATATCTGTATGCATGCTGTCCATGTTCCAGAAGACTCTTTTTTTTTTTTAGACAGAGTCTCACTATGTAGTCCAGGCTGGGCTTGAACTCACTATGTATCCCAGGGTGGCTTCAAATTCATGGTAATTCTCCTACCTCTGCCTCCCACGTGCTGAGATTACAGGTGCGTGCCACCACACTCAGCCAGTAGACTCATTTTTTAACCTGGGTTGTGTTAAAGTTCTCTGATAATTATAACATCTAGATTATTTCTGCGGCTATTTCTATTTGCCACTTCCACTCATTACCGTGGATCACATTTTCTTGATTTTTTAATGTATATAAAAGGACATTAGAGACTAAAGTGAATAATATTCATTTCTGAATAGGGGCACAAGTTTCTTTTGCCAGGCTCAACAGTAGATGGTTGAGATTAGAGTTAAACTGAATTTTGTTTTGTTTTGTGTTTTCGTAGCTTTAGTATACTATTTTAAAGTTGAGATCGAGACTTTTCCTTTAACAGGAGCTGATGAGATTCCAGACTCTTAGGCCTTTATGGCATTCCAAGCAATGGGAAGCCTTTGCTTTATGGCCAAGCTACCAGAGTTTGAAGATCTATGGAATTCTTTCCTCTCAAAATCTGTCATCAGCCTGGCTGCACTTAAAACAGTGTTCAAATAGAGGTTAGCTTACCCTCTGTAGTACAATATTTTGAAGGGGTTTTGCTCTATCGTCCTTCCTAGCCCCAAATTTTGGTGGCTGAAAACTAAGTGTGTCAGCTGAATTTCCCTCAATACTCTCTTTTAAATTTTTTCTATATTACTTATTGATTGTAATTATTCTATAATTTTGTGTTTTTAAATTTTCTATAATCTTTTACAAAAAATTAAGTTCTAGCAGGTCAAGGATTCATGTATGTTTTGTTTACTTAATATCCCCATGTGCCTAAAAGTCTGAGTCATATAATATCTATGAATACGTATGTTTCAAGTGAAAGATCTTTATTTGTATTAAGAGACTGGGAATTCTATTAATGCAACTGTATCTACTACTTGTTAAGCAATTAAACTGTGTTATCATTTCTCATGTCACGTAAAATATTACTTTATAATAATTTAATTCTATCTGCTAAAAGACCTACAGGATTTTGTAGTATATACAGGCTGATGTGGTATATAAAAATAATTTAGAATAGTTATTTTATATAATTCCAAAAGTTATTTAAATTGATTTATAGTTTCCTTGATGAGAGAAAATGTATTGTAGCACCAAAATGATTCCAAAAACAGGATGAGATTCTCACCTTTGTTAGAATTGTTCTTGGGTAAACTTTCTTCCATCCAACTTCCAGGCTAAAGATTAAGCATTTCCCGTGTTTCCACAAGTCACACTTCCATGACTTAGTTTATACAGTGTTAACAAAATGGTAAATTGCCATTAACTATACTCATTAGATAAGTTATTGTGTGAAAAGTAAGATAAGGAATTGAGAAAAAACATGGGCTTTTTGTCACAGATATAAAAATATATATCTATCACCTACCATTTGTAGGACCTGGGTAAATTATTTAATACTAGTCCAACTCAATATGCTGTTCTGTAAAATGGGAATGGTAATCTCTACACAGATGTTAGGAGACATAAATGAAATATCTTCTCTTTGAGTTTTAATTATACAAGAAATTTTAGTTCCTGACACAGGTAAAGGCTTGACAAATAACAGTTATTGCACTTGTGTCTATAGTTAATTTTACAAAATATATATTACATTGGATAGTATAATCATATATCTATTTTGTATATGTGTGTGTTTTTGAGTGTATACATTTTGTCCTGTTAATTAGGTCAATATCAAAGCAATTCAAAATTCCCAAATAAAAGAACACAAATTTTAAGACTTTTCTAAAAACATGGTTTGAGAGAAGCAAAAATCTTCAAAACATTAAAGCATAGCCGATTAGTAAGATAGTTCAAAATGACCAGCCAGATAAAAAACAAAATTTGATTGTAGGCAAATTGATAGAATGAACATGACAACAAAATAGCATAATCTACCTGAAAACAAAATTTGCCATAGAGGTAATTGCTATGGTTTATACATAAAATGTTCTCCAAATTCTCATGTGTGTGGAAGCTGATTAGAACATGGGAACTCTATATTCATCAATGGGTTAATGATGAATTCATTAGCTGAGTATGCTGTTAGGAGGTGGGGCCTGGTTGGAGGTGGGTCTCTGTGGGAATAGCCTGGAGGGGTATATTCTTGTCCAGAGCTCCTCTTTCTCTGCTTGCTGGCTGCCATGAGTTGAAAACCTTTACCACCACCATAACCCTCTGCCATTCTAGTCTTGGAGTCAGCTGCCGATAGATTGAAGCCATAAGCCAAAATAAACCTCCCCTCCTTTAAATTGTAGGTGTCTCGGCTATGGAAAAGTGACTAAGACAGCAGGACTGGGCCTTGACTTTCCAGACTTGCTGAGGAGAAAGGCTGCCATCAATGAAAATCAAGCTGCCAGTGTCCTTGGCATATACGTGACCCCATGGCAAAGGATATCGACATTGTTATCATTATTTGATAGGATTAGACATTAAAATCATCAACTAACTCTCCTACCCTGAGCCAATTCCCAAAACTCTAATTTTAGGCTTTAAAAAATGTCTAAATTTACCCTGACTACTATCCACAGTATTCAACAGACAAAGGCGGTCTTGGACTGTCCACAGTAAGTGGTCTAGTTCACATGAAATCTATTTCATTCACTAAAAGAAAAAAAAAAAAGCTTATGTCATTTACTAGTAAGGTTCTGGAGAGACTAATTTCATGAATCTGTTGGTAAATTTGCTATATCAAGATACACAATTCAAAGTTAATGTGTATACACAAAAATCCCCAATAGGATACTAGAATCTAAATCTTACAACCTACTAAAAATTTTATTTACCATGATATAGTGCGATTCATCCCAAGGAAGCCAAGATGGGTCCAGTCAATATATGCAAATCAAGGGGGACAAAGAAGGAAGGTTAAAAGAAAAGATGAAAGGGAAAAAAATGGAAAAATGTAAATAAACTTGTTGTAAATAGAGGGGGTGGGTGAATGGAAGGGAGGGGAGGGGAAGAGCGGGGAAAACCAAGATACATCATGTACAGGTACAAAATAACCATGTTGATTATGATCATTATATATACAATGTACTAATACATGTTCTTGGTAAAAATAAAAATTAAAAAAAAATATGCTATATACATAGACACACTTTTTTATTTTTTTGAGACAGGATCTTGCTATGTAGTTCAGGTTGACCTTGTACTCACTATGTAGCCCAGGCTGGTCTCAA
>PVJO010033208.1:0-12338 GCA_004026905.1 Hystrix cristata
CCTGTGATATATTTCAGCCAGAATTCTTTAGTATGCCCATAGGAAAAATGTTAATACTAGAGTATTAACCAAGATAGGTAAATGGTAACTATACCAAATAAATTAGGAGCAATAGCTTAGTTATGAATCATGTTGACTGATACGATTCATTATCCTCCCTGTGGTGAAATGGAAAATTATTACTGAGGAATCTCATGGGAACAGAATATGTAAGATATTTAACAAGTTGAAATTTATACTTACTTAAAAGGATAGTGTACTGCTTAATAACTATAAATACAAGTTATTTGAGATAAAATTTACTATAGGAACACTATTTGAAGTTGAAATAAAAATTTACCTTCTATAGATGAATCTGAGTTGATATAAGCAATGCTTCTTTCTTGGAGTACTTTTGCATTCTCCTATAGTTGAAGCAAAATTGTTACTTAATTCACAATATTTACTACTGTGAAAATATAAATAAAATAAGCAAAATAATTTTGTGATAAAGTGGTCTGCAGATACGTTCACAAATTAAATACCTGTGCCTGTCTGAAACCACAAATTCTGAAAAAATGCTGATAATCTGTTGGCTGACAACATTAATGCAAGTTAAAAAAAAAGAACATTATAAAGCAGTATCTACTGTATATAGCAATGGCAGAGAAGGGCTGAGGATTTAGCTCAGTGGTTAGAGTGCTTGCCTCACAAGTACAAGGCCCTGAGTTCAATCCCCAGCAACCAAAAAAAAAAAAAAAACAAGAACAAAAGCAATGGCAGAGAGGCTCAAAGAAACAAAAGTATTTTCAGAATGTAGTTCCTCTATCCCCTGCATCAGAAATACGCAGAACTAAAGTTTTCAGATTCTCAAGTCCTACTCCAGAGCTACCGAATTAGATCTGCTGAAAACAAAGCCCAGAAATTGTTATCTTTAGCAGATATGGTCAATCTTTACATCCACTGAAGTTTAAGGTCCTCTAAGAGTAGATACCCAAGTAAAGTTATCCTTTTAATAGTGAAAAATAGGAAATTTTCATTGATTAATGTCTATAAAAATAATAGTAGAAGTAAAAGAATAGAAAAAAGAGCAGGACAGAGGAAAAAATAAAAAGGAGGCACAGATTAGGATAAATACAAGACGCACACACACACAAAAACAAAGATCCAATAAAGATAAAGTAGTCACACATCGATGGAAACATGCTGAGACGGCCCTTCACTTCTCTCTGGCCTGCTACCTTAGAAGAGTGTAGTACAGTAAAAGCACTTAATGCTTGTGTGGCATAAATAACAACCGTCATCTCTTCACACATGCCTACTCAGGACAAATGACACTATACAACAGGTAAGTGGAGTCAAGAGTTTCCATTATAACATAAATCCAGTGGAAATAAAGAAGATTCCTTATGTATGGTATAAATTTATGTATGTTGCTTAATATGATAATCTGGTGCAAAATTCAAAAAAGCATTTGTTTCTTAACCCACATGCACGTAAATTAATTCAAAGTGTGTTCATTATTTTATACATTAGATTTTTTTATCTTTATTTTGAACTTCTGAAATTGAAGAAAGACATACATACTTATGCATATGTATGTCATAAGAAATTACATACTCCTAAACATAGATGGCCTTAATGAATGACACTTAACTCATCTAACTTAATTTTCTACCTCCAAAATGCATATTCATAATACTAATTTAAAAATAATAATTTGCAATATAATCAACAAACAAGTGGTATCAGACAACTGTGTATGTGATTTTACTCTTGTATTTATTGGATTCCTATGATTTTCAACGTTATAAAATAATCTAAGAGGGTGAGTCAGGAAGAAAGCCTTTTTTAAAACTACACACAAAATGGCAAAACATTTTATGTAATGCTTTGCAACAACTCTATAAAATCTGGACCTGTGAATGGTAAATAGGTGGTAGAGAAAAAGAGAGTACTTACATAATGCACTGACCTTTATAAAAATGTATGAGCTTACCTCAACTATGTGAGAACACTGAAATTACTCAATAGAGAAGGCTAAGGACAAGGAGGAAGGAAAGAGGGCATAGGAGAGACATTTACAGAGTTATGCGCCAGTGACAAACGAAACCCAATCGTGCATGGGTGGAGGAGCCTGTGCGATTGTAAAGTTAATTTACTAAAGTAACTCAATTTACAAAATTAACATTTTATATTTCTGAACAGTCAGAGCGCATGTCAGTTGTGAAAGGCAAAATGTACCAATGGTTGCAATTCTATATGGAGTTTGTAAATATTAAATTATAATCAAAGTATAGTCCTCTTAATAAGATATCTTATGTTTTCTTAGATAGAAGACCTCCAAAGAACCTTAAAAACTTGAAAAGTAGCTCCAAGGATCTGTATCAGTTGTTAGACAGGTCAATTTATGTGTAAAAAACAGCCTGCTAATTCTGATAATTTTCTGAGCTTACTTTTATTTTCACAAAACACAAACGGATTTTGACGATGAATAAATCTGTAGACTACGATATTATGTAATACAAAACTGGTATGAAAATAAAAACGTTCTATTTCTTAAATTCTCTTCAGTCTTTCTCCAAATTAAAACCATGTTATGCAATGGATCTTATCCTTTATCATCCTCAGGCACACACATACATACACACACATACAATCATCCTGAGGCATGTACATGCATACATATACACCTGCACGCACGTGCACTTGTTACTTATGGACCAAGAAAATCACCGGACACTTCCCTGTCTGACTTACCTCGGCCCATTCTGTAGAACCCAACAGTCCAAATTCTTCTGCATCCCAGCTGGCAAAAATGATAGTTCTCCTAGGTCTCCAGCCTATAATCGTTATTATACATTGTTAGACAAATCTGCCTTAAAATAAAGTGAAAACAGTCATTTCCTATCATTATCTATTAAAGGAATAATATTTACCTCTACTTATCAATTTCCCGAAACTCTGGGCTATTTCTTGCAAAACTGCAGTCCCAGTGGTTGGGTCAATACCTCCGAACACCCACGAGTCCCGGTGACCTCCCACAATAACATACCTGTCTGGAAAACAATGTGTTCAAAACTTCAAATCTGAATACAGTAGCAATATTTGTAATTTATGTCTTCAATTAAACTTCCTCCTGTTTGCGTTTCTTTCACAGACAACAACCAACACTATAAAGTAAAACCTTTGAGAGTTGTACAATTTTCCCCAAATTTAGCAGCTTCAAGTAACTCAGAAAAAATACAAACTGTTTAATGAAATGTATCTTTTCTTACTCTTAATCTTCGTAAAAAAAAAAAAAAATTCATTAACTCACCAGGTTCCACAGATCCTCTAATAGTCCCAATTACATTGTAAATCCTTGTAATTTTATTGATGTTATGAACATGCATTTTAACTTTTCTAGAATTTCAAAAGGAATAAATTATTTCATATAAAGAATTACATTTATAGTTTTCTTCAAACTTTTAAGAAAAATCTCAAAACTACTGAAAAACCGTACAATCAGACAATGAATTCTTACATACCTGCTCCCTAAATTCAATAATTGCTAATATTTTTGAACAATTTTCCAGGAAGTTGTGGACATGATAATTTACTCCTAAGTACTTCTGCACCTTAAAAATTGACATATTGTACAGTCTCCCTCCCTCACAGCTGATTTGTTGGTATTTATTTACAACTCAAAATATCACACTATATGTTAGGTATTCATTCTAAAAACTTTAAATACACTCCTTTTAATGGCAAAAACAAGGAAGATAGCCCATTATGTAATAAATGAAAAAAACATAAACTTATTATTTGAACATTTGTCCTTACAAAGCCATGTACAGAACTAGATATTCTGGTGGGCAAGAGACTACATATAAGATGGGGTCCCATAAGATTATAATGCCCCTTAAAAATTCTTACTGTCTCATGACATTATAGCTGCTGTAATATGATAGCATAATGCATTACTCAAAAATTTGTGGTGATGCTACTGTAAACTAACATAATTCACTGCCAGTCATATAAAAGTATAATACAGAGACTTATGTATAGTATACAATACTATGATTTTTGCCATTCATTTAGGGTATACTCCTACCTGATTAAAAAAATACAATATACAATGGTAAATTGGCAGGTGCCCACACATCACATATTTACTACATTTACTGATTATGTCAAGAGACTATATTGAATGTATGAGGCCCTGGGTTCAGTACGTAGTACTGTGGGGAAAAAAAGAGCCCACACCAAGTGACTAGTGACTGCTCTATACCACCTTACAGGTTTACATACATGCACTCTAATGTTCAACAATGAAAGCATCTAAAGAATATATCCCTACACTAAGTAATGGATGGCTGTGATTTTCACCACAGTTTTTTTTCATTTTAAGGCATTTAGTAAAAAATTTATTTTTTTGCTACAGACAGATAAAAATACCAAGGAGCTGAGAATGTAGCTCAGGGGTACAGTATGCACTTAGTATGGCAAGACTCTGTGTTCAACTCCCAATACCAAGAAAAAAATATTAACAATAAAAATGCAGAAACACTGTATAGCATTTTTCTAAAAATATGAGCCTCAAATCTATGATTAGTAAGTAACCCAAATTCATTGATATTGTATCATTATGTCATTAAATTAAGAAAATTAAGTAAAGAATAATGCAACAAACAGCAAATGAAAGGAAAAAATCTGTTAGTCTAAGTGTGAAAATAAACACGGGCTATCTGCGCAGAGTCTCAAAAAGCTCATCCAAGTTTTTAATTCTCACATCTTTCTAGTTTATAGCATCTTTGACCTCCAGAATTGCTTGAAACAAGTATCTGTTTATCCCTTTACCACTTCAAACCCAATGTGTTCCAAATAAACTGAATATACACATGGAATATACACTCCATAGCACAGGAATTTTTTTCCCTTACTTTTTCACTGCTGAATATCCAGAACCGAGAATGGTAAATAATAAATATGTGTAGGATGAATAAGTACACACCAGTAAGGAAAAATTGGGAACAACCTAGCTCATTCCTCACGGTCACTTCCATTTTTCACTGTCTTTGACTAGACCATTTCACAACTCTGTAGAGACAGAAGTTAACTTGTAAAATGAGAGTAACAATAATTCATGTCCAATGCAATGGTATCTAGTGAGGATTCATCTGGGACCCCTGCCCCACAGTGGAAGGAACCAGTTTTTCTAACATTATATACATTTATTTTGACATTTCTGATGAGGTGACTGTTTTTAGTATCATCTTTGAATCTTCCTTCGAACCAGTTTTAACACCCTCCCTGGCCCTATGGCCAGATACTGTACTAATAACTAATAATTAATAAATTAGCTAATAAGTTAAATGAAATCTGCAACACATGTTGTTCATTTTACACTTGAGTGACAATCTTTTGTAAATTATCGTTTTTGGAGGCCCCTCTGAGATGTCCAATGGATTCATCTTGAAGAACCCAAAATGGAAAGTTTATTCATCATATTGTCCTTTGGCTCTTGGAGGTTAATCCTAACTTTGGACTCTCTGTGTCTAGTGTCATTTTTTGTTTTATTATGTTTCTATTTCATACTTATTCATGTTTCTACTTTGCTTAGGGCAAGAGTAAGTTATTCTTCATTGATGGTAGCAATGATAGGAATTTTAGGTTATGTCTAATAATTTGGTAATCTCTAGAAAAGTATTACTAGATTAGCAAGATCACTATAGGGTGACAGATAAGACTGGATCTGGTTTTTCATGCTTGTTGTTGTTGTTTATTGTGCATCTGTCCATTCTGAAGGCAAATTAATCAAGAACTTCACACCGACAGTGAAGGAGAACAGCTTTTTGATATCTAGCCGGGATTTCATATGCTTCTGAGCTTACTGTCTGAACAATGACTGAAATTATAGAACTGAACCTATATATTTTCTCTGTGTTTATATGCTTCTGATTGTACAGAAAGGCCTTTACATTTCATTTAATGAGTATGTTACATTCTTCTTCCCCTGGAGAGTATAAATAATAGTCCCTTTAAAGGTACTGTTTTGATTAAATTAGAGACATAAACACTTATGTAAATATTCATAAAATTCCCATAAAATAAGAAAATTGAATTTCTAATACTTTAAATATTCTGAAATACAAAGAATTTCAGGAACTAAAACGTACTCTCAGAATCAAAACTCACAAACTGGGCGTGGTGGTGCATGCCTGTAATCCCAGCACTTAGGAGGCTGAGGCAGGAAGATCACCAAGCGTTCAAGGCCAGTCCAAGTGAGTTTAAAACCAGCCTCAACTACTTGGTAAGACTCCTTTGTCTCAAAAAACAAAACAAAATTAAAAAAACAAAAACAAGGCTGGGGATTTAGCTCAGTGATTAGAGTGCTTGCCTTGCAAGCACAAGGCCCTGAGTTCGATCCCCAGCACCACCAAAAAAAAAAAAAAAAAAAAAAAAAAAAAAAAAAAAAAAAAAGAATCAAAGCTCACAGAATTAAGGTAACTTATTAGGAAACAAGACTAATTTAGTAACTTTGTTTTAATAAAAACAGCTATGTCTTTTCTGATTTATCAGTGTTACATTTCCCACTTTGCCAATGTGTCAGGCAAATCAATTTCTTAAAGTTCTGAGCACACCATCATCCCCCACGACTCCAGAAGCTGATCCTGTCTTCCTTCACCTGGTGGGAAACTTTTATACTTTCTGTGAGACTAAGCTCAGCAGACACATTTTCTGTAATTGTTCCTCTTCCTCTTCTATGATAGTGTTTTAATGTGTTAAAAGGAATAATAACTAATGATAAGTCTATGGAGCCTTGTAGCTACATGATTTACTCATTTTAACTCATTTAACCCACACAGTAAGTGATCGATAACTGTTGGCTCCTTTCTGTCTTCTCTTTTGCCCTCTCCTTTAGTTTAGTGTTTCACACATATAGGATTTTGAACACTACTGGACAAACTACTACATACTTTAGATGAAAAGTGAAATTTAAAGAAGTCATTGCTTCAAATGTTGAGGGTATAACTCAAGTAAAATTTTTGAGACTCTGAAACAAGTTTTTGACATCATTGCAAGAATAATTCACAATTCATTCTGTAAGTATTTAAGTGATATAAAACAACTATTCACAAGTAACAGTCAAAAAAAGATAAGCAGAATGTATCTAATGGAACAGTTATCTAGACATTTTTCTATTGGATTATGAAACTTTCTCAGGCAATTACAGTAAAGCACAATTACCTGAGAGAATTACTTCCTGTAAAGCCAGGCCCAACATTGTAAGTAACATTAAGCGCTCCCTTCCAGCTTTCATCTGGCGGGGCAGATCCTCCCAAGTGGCTGTCAAGAGAAAATGAAATGACAGAAAGAGGCTGAGCAACACAGTTTCCAAGAAGAAAATTTGGAAGCTGATGATAATATTTCATGGTGCATCTAAGAAGTATTTGTTGAATAAGTAGTCAAAAATCCTTTCCCTGCTAGACCTTACATACTAGTAAGTGAACCACGACTGGGACAAATAAGTAACATCTGTATTATGGTACTGAATGTCGGTGACAAGAGCTAAGGAGTAAAATAAAGTAAAATAATAAGGATTGATGGGAAGCACTACTCTTAATCATAATTATTTACATGGGGAAGCAGTGAGTTTAACAAACCCAAAATATGGTAAATTCATGACTATTTTAAGAAGAAATTAGTTTGTAAAGAAGTTTATGATTACATGTACACACACCTATAAAGAAATTTTTAAGTTGTTCTGGTACAGACACTTAAAAATGGAGGTGTAAAGGAGATATATAAACATCAGTTATAGAATACAGTGACAGCCAAGTGTCACTTCAGGTAGTATCTATTCTAGATACCACCATGATGTACTAACGGCCCGGTCAGAGAGAACACTCTGCGTTCTCACTTTACAGATGGGGACATTGAATCATTATGTAAACTGGTCCAGGACCACACATCTGGGGCGGGGGGCAGGATCACATTTTAAACTATAGGTCAGGTATGAATATCTAATGAATCCCCAAGGAAAACCAACTACTGGAAAAAAAATCTCAACTCAGTACTGATTTTTATCTTTAGACACAGTATTGCATTTGAGAATTGCATTTGTAGCAAACGCAGCAATTTTATTATCACTTCTTATTCACTAACTGTTCTCTTTTGATACAAAATGAGTGTGCTCTATTTTTCCTACCGCAAGATTATTTTTATACAGGACTTTACCTTTAACATAATAGGGTTTATACTTATTTTAGATCAGAAAATGGACATCTTAGGGTAAAATATCTAACTTTCATATCCACCTAAAAAGACTATACCGTAATAATACTTCTGCATCATCATATCCAATAGGATGTACAGGTATTTGGGGGATTCCCACTCCTTCTTCAACATTAAGTCTGAAGGTATACTCTGCAAAAATCAAGTGCAAAACAAAAATAACCAAAGAATCTGAGCAAGAATCTGAAATTTCTTATGTTACTATTGCAAATTTTCAACACATTTGCAATTATATCAAAATTAAAAGTTCCCCCAAAGTAAAACAACTGTTTTACCTAATACGGTCTATTTGAGTTAACAGTAAGAATTAAGTCACTTATATTTTAAGATAAAATCAGTTGAAAAGATTTTAGATTATCAAATTTGACATTCATATAATTCTCTTGAATTTTACAAGAATATTTTAATTATTTAAGGATATTTTGAATCCTTAGAGAAGCTTAAATTAACCAGGAAAATTTATTCCAGAACGGTAGGATTGGCTTCACATCCAAAAAATTGATATGACTGATTTAACAGAAGTAAATGATAACAAATGATCATCTCAATATATACAGAAAAAGCATTTGATAAAATCTAGCATACATTCCTGCAAAAACTCTTAAGTACATTAGGACAGAACTAAATTTCCTCAGTATGAGAAGCTGTATTCACCCAAAAGAAATACCAGTATACATATATACAAAGACTCATAGAATCATTCACAGCACCTTTACGTACAAAAGCTCCCAAATGGACACACCGAAATGTCCATCGACAAGAAAATGGATAAACTATGGTACAGCCGGTCAATAGAATATATTCAGAAAGGGACTATTGACACATATACCAGCACGAATGAGTCTCAAAATAGTTATGGTGATGGAAAAAAGACCAACGACTGCCCGGGGATGGGTATGGAGGTGGCAAGAAGTACTGGATCACAGAGGGGTATAATAGATAAATTCATTAGAAATAAGGGGGGTAAAATAGACAAATTCATTAGCTGGCTGTGGAGATGGTTTCACATATGTCACAGACTCCAAATACTACATTTAAAACAACACTGCTTTAAAATCCCACTGGTATTTTTAAAAATAGAAACATATGAGCTAAAAAAGGATAATTCCTGAAGTTATTTACAAAATCTAAACTGTTAAGAGCAATTATGAAAATCAGTTTTCTGAACCTCTACTAAAGGTAAAAGAAGACTATCAACTGAATATCCCTTTCTCATTCTTACATCTCATGAAAATTTAAAACTAAAATAATACAAGGGAAATGCTTTGATTCATAGCAATAGTTTCCAAAATTATGTAAGTGCACACAATTTTAATTTTGCTGTACAGATACTGGCTTTTATCGAACCTAAAAGAGCAAAGAGCCTATATAATCCCAGCACTCAGGAGGCTGAGGCAGGAAGATCACTGCAAGTTTGAGGCCAGTCTGGACTACACAGTGAGTTCAAGGCCAGCCTGAACTACATAATGAGACCTTGTCTCAAAAAACAAAACAAAACAAAACAAACAAAAAGAACAAGACACAATTTTGCAAAAATGGTAGACGGACAGGCTCATCCCTTACCTTTAGCCGGATAGCCTGGAGTGAGCGGGTCACCAGCTCCATTCAGATTTAACACATTTCCTCTCTGGGCTGCAGTTCCAGGAAGGTTCCACCCTTTGGGATACGGCTGTACCTCAGGTGCAAAGTAATCGGCTGGATCCGAGTACAGGATGATGCCCTTGGCTCCAGCTAGCATGGCATTTTTAACCTGCAGGAGCAATATGAACCCATAACACAGATATGACAGGTGACCAACTTACTTATGTAAAAAATAATTTAATAATAAAAGGAAAGCCAGGTGTGGCGGTGAACGCCTGTAATCCCAGCACCTGGGAGGTTGAGGCAAGAGAACTGCCTGAGTTCAAGGCCAGCCTGGGATACACAGTGAATTCAAGGCCAGCCTGAAATACATAGTGAGACCCCATCTAAGAAGGAAGGAAGGAAGGAAGGAAGAAAGGAAGGAAGGAAGGAAGGAAGGGAAGAAAATTTAGACATTTGTTTATATAGCGCCATTACATGCTTAGTTCTCTTTGTTCTGAAAACAGTTTCCCTCTTGGTAGACCTAACAAATGTCCATTTATTTTACAAAACTCTAAACAAGTTATCACCTCTTCTATGAAACATTTCTATTGTTCCTAAATCTGTAAAATTAATGTCTCCATTCTTCTTTGTAGTTCTTGATTTTATACATTTTTATAGGACAAGTCATAGTGTTCTCAAATATCTTTTAAGTGTCTCCCTTAAAGACTGAGGGAGTTATTAAGAACACAAACTGTGCCTTCCCCACTTTCAACTACTGGCCCTCCAAAATTTCACACATCATACGGTAGGCACTTTACAAACATCTGTGTGATTAAACTAATTTAAAATTTTATACAGAACAGTCTTACTATGTGAAAAATTGTCTAAAATGTCTGTGTAAGCATCGTTCTAATAATCCAAACTGGCTAAGAATAGGGAAATAAGCCCTGTAAAATACTGAGTTCTTCATGATCAGAAGTAGTGTAGCAGAAGACAGGTAAACAAAACAAACATCAGTTTTGACTCCCGAAGAGGTATTCCAATACTCAGAAAGCTCTCTGCTGTAGCAGTGGAAGTATAATATTTTGCAACTACTTGGAAGGTCAACTTGATTGTCTTTATCAAAATTTTGAAAGAATATACACTATGATTCAGCCCCTTCATATCTGAAAATCTATACTACAAAAATCTTCACCCAAATGTCTGATGTACGCATGGAAAAGAATGTTCACTATGGAAATAGTAGTAGTATCAAATTTAAGACAAGATAAATACCAATCAAGAGAGATGGCTAATAGCTAGCTTATCAAGTCTATAAAATATTTTGTCACCATTTAAATTAGTTTTTAATAAGCAGCTGTACAGAAATTACTAATACCAGCCACTACCCTAAGTGCTTTCAAACACAGTCATTTAATCCTAATCAAGATTCTATGAGATTGGTGCTATTATTAAGCATTCCTATGTTATATATGAAGAGACTATGGCACAGAGAGGTTAAGTACCTTGCTCACAGTAAAAACTCTGGAGAACAGAGGCCCAGAATAGACCCAGGTAGAATGGATCTATGGTCTTAAACACTTAACTCCTGTACTATGCTGTACAGCTCCCAGTGTGCTGACAGAAGAATACCCATAAATTACGGCTGAGCACACACAAATTTACACACAGCATATAATGATATATTTACATGTATAATGCAAATACATAGAAATATATTATTATACAGAATTAGATCTGGGAAGCAAGCTGGTCATTTACATTTAGAGGATCTCCCTCTCGCCTTCCCTCTAGAAAAACAATACCATACTTTATTTCCTCTGAAGATCTTCCCGTATCTGGCAATAACAATCTTTCCAGTGCAGTTGATGTTCATCTCCCTTTCTAGTTTGAAAAAGTCTTCAGTACGAGCATAATTCACATATACAAGGTCTCCCTATAGGGAAAAGAAGAAAACAAACATTGCTACTAAAATTAAAGAGAGAACAAAAGCTAAATTTGTTCCACAAAACTGCATCAGTGAAAGTTTTCTTTCCTTATTTGGAATTAATAAAGAGAACTATGATATCCTGTCAAAGTCTTCAGAAAATCTTTCAAAATTCTGAAGTTAAAAAAAAAAAACAGTATATAAGCTATCTTTTAGACAGCATGTTCTCTTTTGAAGAGTATGTACTCTTTTGAAGTACATACTGAGCCATAGGAATTACAGAATGTCATTTTAAAAATACCTACTATGTTTTATTTCCAACCAGACATTAAGAACTTTTGTGATTTATTTCACTTAATAGTATGTTCTCCAGGAACATCCATTTATATACAAATGACTCTAGTTTATCCTTTTTTATGGCGGTGTAGTACTCCATTGTGTAGAAAAACCACATCTTTTTTAGCCATTCATCAGTTGTTGGGCATTTAGGTTGTTTCCAAGACTTAGCTTTTACAAATTGTGCTGCTATGAACATGGTTGTGCATATATCACTGTGATATGATGATTTTAATTCTTCTGGGAAGATACC
>PVJO010033209.1:0-12339 GCA_004026905.1 Hystrix cristata
TTGTGGGAAACCTCCTTATCATGGTCGCGGTGACTTTTGACCCCCGGCTCCACATGCCTATGTATTTTCTGCTCCGAAACCTGGCCGTCATAGACCTCTGCTGCTCCACAGTCACCTGCCCCAAGATGCTGGCAGACTTCTTTCAGGAGCCCAAGACCATCTCCTTCCGGGGCTGCATGGCCCAGATCTTCTTCTTCCACCTGCTGGGAGGTGGGACTGTCTTCTTCCTCTCCGTGATGGCCTATGACCGCTACGTGGCCATCTCCCGGCCCCTGCACTACATCACCGTCATGAACGTGCGACTGTGTGTGGGCCTGGCGGTGGCTGCCTGGCTGGGGGGCTTCGTTCACTCCATCGTCCAGCTGGTTCTGATGCTGCCCCTGCCTTACTGTGGCCCCAACGTCCTGGATAACTTCTACTGTGACGTTCCGCAGGTACTCAGACTAGCCTGCACCGACACGTCCCTCCTGGAGCTCCTCATGATCTCCAACAGCGGGATGCTGGTTCTCGTCTGGTTCCTGCTCCTCCTGGCCTCTTACACCATCATCCTGGTGATGCTGAGATCCCACCGAGGGCAGGCGAGGAGAAAGGCGGCCTCCACCTGCACCACCCACATCATCGTGGTGTCTATGATCTTCATCCCAAGCATCTACCTCTACGCCCGGCCCTTCACCCCCTTCCCCATGGACAAAGCGGTGTCCATCAGCCACACGATCATGACCCCCATGCTCAACCCCATGATCTACACCCTGAGGAACCAGGAGATGCAGGCAGCCATGAAGAGATTAGGCAAGCGCGTAGCAGTTTGCAGCAGAGAGTAAACTTTGAATAGGTCGACTCTGGATGCCAGGTCTCTGTAAACTTGTGTTTTCCCATGTAAGAAAATGGGAGAAGGTCCTTATAAAGTACAGGAGATCAGATTGCACTAATGTTTCTCGAGAATCTGGGTCAGGTACTCTGTTAGCATTTTCATATTTTTATCTCATTCATTCTCATAAAGCTAATAGTGGATATATTATTATTATTAAGCAGTTTTTTGAATGAGGAAACTCAGACTTGCTCAAAGGTGAACGGCGAGTGCACGGTGAAAGTTTATTCTTCTGCACTCAGGAGGCTGAGGCAGTAGGACCATGAGTTCTGGGCCAGCCTGGACTAGGTAGCAAGAACCTGTCCCCCCAAAAATGGGGGGAGCACTGACGTCACACTGTCTGAGTATCTCCCATAATGGCATTAGCCCTTTGCTTTTGCTCTTGCTGTATCAAGTACTTCTTGAGTAATCTTTAAGCCATGTTATTACGTGCTATGGTTTGGATATGTCCTCCAAAACCTCATGTGTGATGGCATACCTGTCTAGTCTTAGCACTCTGGGAGGCTGAGTCAGGAAGATCACAAGTTCAAGCCCAGCCTGGGAAATTTAGTGACTTAATGAGATCCTGTGTCAGAATAAAAAATAAAGAAAGAGTTCGGGATGTAGCTCAGGGGAAAGGCCCTGAATTCAATCCCCAGGACCCATAATACACACATACATACATACATACAATCCCATGTGAAATGAAATTTGTATTTACCAGTCAAAATTACTACATCTTCCAGTTTGCACTATTTCACTGTATGTTAAACACTAATAAGAACTCAAGCTGATTTGCCCAAAATGATAGAGTTGAATTAATTCAAATTCTGTTTCTTTATCTTTATAACCACCGTGCTTGGCTTGTTTATTTTTAATATACTGTTTGAAAGCAGAGTTATGTGGTTCACAGGGTTAGGGACACAAACTGTCCTTAACTTGAAATGAACTTGTACAATGATCCTGAAATTCAAAACAATCGCATGTAGCTAGCTTTATGTGTGATGGGAAAACTCCAAATTGGAATATCTAGAATTAACTTAATGAAAAATAAAATGTTTATCAAGGGATAAATTATTAGAATGTGTTAATTTAAAGCTTGTAAATATATGATTAAAGTCCAACAGTAACTTCAGAAAGTATTTCTAAATTAAGCAATGGATTTAGGAAAGGAAGATTCTATCATTGACATTATTTAGAATTGCAAGTGCATAGTGATAATGAAAACAAGACTGATTTTTAGTTAGTTTTTGTTTCGTGTTGTTTTGTTTTGAAGCTATCCACAGTAGTGCGTCCCTGATTGCCTGCACATGGGTAGACTGAGATTCTTCTTTGGTTTGATCTAAGAGTTCCAGTTGCTCCACATCACTTGGTAACCTGTGTTTTCCTTTTTAATTTTTGCTTTTCCATTGGTGCGTGGTAATGTTTCACTGTAATTTAATTTTATTTCCTTATGCTAATTATCTATATACACTCGTTGGTGAAATGCCTGTCTTTTGCCCATTTTAAAGTTGGATTCGCTTTTCTCTTTTGAGTTTTGAATGTTATTTACATTTATGCATATAAATCCTGGGCTGGATGTAATTTAAAATTTTATTTCGCAGGCTGAGGTTTTTTTTTTTTCATTTTAACAGTGGTTTTTTTTGGGGGGGGGTGCTGGGGATGGAACTCAGGGCCTTGCACTTGCTAGGCAAGCACCACTGAGCTAAATCCCCAACCCCTGGTCCTTGTTCTTTTATAGATGGTTTATTCCCTTTCCTCAGAGACTTTCAGACTTCCCTTTTGTCTTTATGTGTTTGAAATTTCCTGATAAAGTATTTAGTGTGGATTTTATTTTATTTCTTCTGATAATATGTGACTTGCCCTTTTGGTTTGGTTTGGGAAATTTCTTGTGTAATCTCTTTGATAGGTTTTTTTTTTAAACACCTCTCTATTTGCCATTCTTTGGGAATTCTCTTTTGGTGGGCGGATGTGCTAGGGATCAAATTCAGGGCCTTGCACTCACTAGGTCTTTTGGGAATTATTAATACAATGATTTCTAAACCCCTCGTGTGTTGTCTCCACTTTTTGTTACCATTTAAAAATGTTTTATGGTCAGCAGTTATTTTATCAACTTCATTTTCTAATCCTTTTGTTGAAGTTTTAGTTTCTGTATACATATTTATAATTCCAAAGCTCTTTTCTGCTTTCTGGTTTTTTTCATACAACCCTAAGATACTAATTATACGAATTAGAACAAAAAATTTTTAAGATGGTGTCTTGCTGTGTTGCCCCAGCTGGCCTTGAACTTGTGATCTTCCCAGATTAGTCTCCCAAGCAGCTGGGGTTACTAGTGAATAAAAAAAAATTGTAATATTCCTATACCATTTTTGCTTTATGCTCATTCATTTTTCTTTTTCTTTTTTTGGGGGGGTTTGCTGGGGATCAAAATCAGGACTTCACGCTTGCTAGGCAGGTATTCTAAGCACTGAGCTAAATCCCCAACCCTCATTCATTTTTCAATTTATTTTGGTTTTGCTTTTTCAAGATAGAAGTTTTCCTTAAATGTTCGGTGATCCTGGTTACCTACATCCACGTAGGAGGAAGGCACTAAAATGTAGATTAGAATCTCTATGTATAGGCAGGGCTTTTATGATGATAGATTTTTTACTTTAGGGAATCAGATGGGCAACTGATAATTCACTGGAGGAACTCCAAGTGCCAATATATGGGACTTTCTAAAAGAAAAAAAAAGACAAAAAAACTTGGTTTCCTGCTTTCAGTTAGCTGCTATAATTTTTCACTGAGTTAAGGAGGGGGATGAAAGTCAGTCTTCATTTAGTCAGGGGAATTCCTACCTATACCTTTCTGCCATTTATATTGCCGGCACTTGAGTTTGAGACCCTTAATATTACAAGAACTTTTCTATACAAGACACAATTTGAATCGGTTTCAAGGTTGTCTTCTTTTGGCTCACAGTGTTCATTCCTTCTGCCAGGTACTTTATGACAACAAGACACACATTTTATTGCTATAAACTGATATTGAGATCAATATTCAGTATCTTTTTTTTTAATATTCAGTATCTTGATGGGGACAGAAGTATGGAAGAATCCAGGTTTTGGGGCCATATTGGTGGTTGGACCAGAGATGTGTGGTACACTCTGGCAGAAAATTTGTATTAATTTTGCCCATGTTCTGAGACTCTGTAGGAGACCAAGATCAATGGTGGCAGACTAACTAATTTGGTAGAGGAAATTTCAAGGTAACTCAACACTCAGGGTGTGGCATGGATACTGCTGGCTGGTCTTAGCCAGATCTACAGTGAGAATCAGGAGCAAAGAGCAGAACTAAATGATTTGAAAAGTTTGTGGTTTCACCAGAAATGAAATGCCTGTGAAATTAGGGCAAAGGAGAGTGTGGTTGCTGAAAAAAATTGGCATTAAAAAGAAGCCAAATACTTTGCATCGGAACAGTAGGAAAAAATGCCGTGGGGGCATCTCAGAAATCAACAAAAGCCCATTCATCACAGACTCCAGAGTGTAAAACTATAAATTTTTCATTTGAGAAGAGAGTCCCTGGGATGTCTACTGAAGAAGGGCCTCCTAAGGAACTGATTCCCTGGGATTCATTTCACTATTCTCAGCTATCCCAGCACCCAGAGACTGTTGCAGCCATGGTCCAAGACAGGCAGGCTACTGTTCATGCCGGTGGCAGACACTGGTGTCATTCACACACACAGTGCTGGTTTTTCAGGCATGCAGAATGCAAGAGTTATGGAGGCCTCCACTTACATTTCAGAAGAAAGCCTAAAAAGCCAAGTAAAAATATATGACAGGGTCACAGTCCCTGCCAGGTACCCCTGAGAGGCGATGCATGAAGTTTTAAGAATGAAGCCAGGCAATTTAGTGAGACCCTGTCTCAAAATGCAAAATAAAAAAGGACTAGGGATGTAGGTCTGTGGGAAGGTCCTGGGTTTGATCCACAGTAACACACACACACACACACACACACACACACACACACACACACAGAAATTAAATTCTATACTGAAAAGTATAATTATTGAAATAAAAAATTTATTTGAGGGGTTTATCAGGAGAACTGATCAGATTGAAGAAAGAATCAGTGAACCTGAAGATTGTCCAAGGAGCAGAAAGAAAAAAGAATGAAAGAAAAGTGAACAGAGCCCAAGGAGCCATGGAAAACATTAAGTGAATTCTACACATTCTAGGAGTTTCATAAGGAAAAGAGAGAAAAAAGAGCACAAAAAACCATTTGATGAAATAAAGATATGAAAATTTCCAAATTTTATGAAAGAGGCGAGTTCAAAAAGACTAATGAACTCCAAAGATGATAAATTCAAAGAGGTCCATATAATGCTCATTTTAGTCTTTCAAAAGAAAATTAAAATTATATTTAGAATTTGAAAAGCAGCAAAAAACAAGCAAACAAAAAAAAACTACTCATCATATTCTAGGAAATCTCAACAGAATTAAAATTCAATTTCTTATCAGAAATCATGGAGTTAGAATTCTGAAATGCAGTGGGATGGTAAAGTGCTGGAGAAAATCCCAGTCAACCAAGAATTCTGTCTTTCAAAAATAAAGGAGTAGTAAAGACATTACTAGAAACAAAAAAGTGGAGGGAGCTCATGCTAGTAGACCTACTTCAATCAGTGGTAAAGGGAGCCCATTAAACCCATAAAAAGAAGTAAAGACAACCACAAATAAACAATGAATTTAAACTCCTTGCTCACTCTATATCCCAAAATTAACTCAGAATGAATCAATGAAACTAAACATAATACCTAAAACTATAAACTTAGAGGAAAACGTAGAAGCAAATCTTCCTGACCTTAGATGTAGCAGTATTTTTTGTTTGTTTGTTTTTGGTTTTTTTGATACAGGGTCTCATTATGTAGTTCAGGCTGGTTTTGAGCTCATTAGTGAGCCAAAGCTGGCCTTGAACTCACAATGACCTCCCTGCCTCAGCCTCCTGAGTGCTGAGATTACACACATACATCGCCATGGCTGGTGATGTAGCAATAGGTTCTTAAATTTCACAGCAAGAGCATACGTAACAACAACAACAACAAAATCAGTATGTCAGACTCCATAAAATTTAACATCTTCTGCATGCCAAATTATGTTATTAAGAAAGTGAAAAGATAATGTACAGAATTGTATCTTTATATAGCTTGTTATCTAGAATACATAAAGAACATTTGCAACTCAAAAACAAAAGGACAAACAGCTTACTTTAAAAATGGCTAAAGGATTTGAATAGACATTTCTACCAATATACAAACGACTGGAAAGCTTATAAAAAGAAACTCAGCACCATTGGCTATTAAGGAAATGCAAATCAAAATCACAAGATATCATTTCATTCTCATTAGGATAGTTACAATAAAAAGAAAGACAGTGAGAAATATGATGATGATGTAGAGAAAATATAACCCTGATGCACTTCTGGCAGGAATGAACAATCTGGTCATTCCTCAAAAGGTTAGCATAAAGTTACCATAACATCTAGAAATCCATACAAAATCTTGTGCATAAAACTCCCCAGTGGCTTTTTCCATAATGGCTAAAATTTGAAATGACCCAAATGTCAAGAACTGATTAATGGATAAATAGTAGTGGTATATCCATTCAGTGGAATATTACTCACTCACGAAAAGAATGAAGTATGAATACATGCTACAAAATGGAGACCTGAAAACATAAGCAAAAGAAACAAAGCACAGAAAAATATATCCTATAATTCCACTTATATGAATTGTCCAGAAGAGGCAAATCTACAGAGACAAGTACAGACTGCTTGTTGCCAGGCGTCAGGGAGAGAACAGAATGGATAATGACTGCTAAAAGATACAAAGTTTTCTCTGGAATGGTGGAAATGTTCTGGATAGTGATGGTGTTTACACAAGCTTGTGAATATACTAAACCCTACTGAACTGTGCACTGTTAAATGGCAAATTTTATGTATGAATTATATCTTGAGAACCATCCTTGGCCAATTTGTATTGGAAAGTCACTATGGCTGTGATGACAGTAGATCAGAATCGGGGTGACAGGCACACATGAGGAAGGCTGAGGAGTTTACTCTGTAGAGTGAGGTGATCTAGATTGTGTGCATCCTGGGACATAGACGACTTTTCCTGCCACAGTGGTGACAGGAGAGGGCAGAAGGTGTGTGCTGTCCATGGTGCTGACCTCAAGGGCTTTGGCACTTACTTAAACCCCCCCAGGGATCCATTTCCCTTCAGGGTTCTCATTCTTCGCTTTGGTCCTGTGATCCTGATATGTTGGCCCCAAGAGGGCGTCTCAATGATTATGTGCATCTGATGCAACATCTCACATACTTTTTAATAACTCCCGTTGCTCCTTTGCCCTCAGTGGCCTCAGCCCAGCTTCAGTTCAGGAAATAAACCTAAGTTTTGCCCCCTGAGGAATGTCCTGTCCCTTAAGGCCAATCCTGTACGTATTCCTGGTCTGGGGAAGGGAGAGGAGAACAGAGTTGAAAAATAGGGGTGGCTAGAAGATTAGAGGGCTCTAATTCTCTTTGGCCTCTTTAGGCTGGAGGGAGCTGACGGCTCTGGTGTCCTTCCATGTTCAGCACTGAGAAAGCTCCTGCCTAAGTCTAATGTGAGACAGACGTGGGGTAAGAGGAAGGTGTGGAGAAGGTCTTGGGTAAGAATACTGGAGTAATGGGATTCCAGGAACCGAGACTTGTCTGCACTGGTTTATGTGTTGGGTGGAATTTAGGACAGAGGGTAAGAGGAAGAGAAAAATACAGACACACACTGTTCTCCCCCCACCCATTACATCCATGCTGCAACTTCCTCTCACCTGGAGGGAGAAATGCAGTCAGGTCTCACCCTCACATCTCCTATCCTCTCGTGCTTCCTTTTTAATACTCTTCTCTTCCTCCACTTTCCTCATTGTCCTGCTTTCTGCTTCTCCCACTCATTTCAGATTTTCATTCCTCCTGGGTTGTCACCCCTCCACCTTATCCTCCTTGCTCTTAAATCTTGTGCTTAATAAAACCTGTTGTTACTCACAGGATGACCACAGACTAGATTCACTCCTATTTTTTGATTCCACTTATTTCTCCTCCCATCCTCTCTCTCTAGGTCATTTATGATTGAGTAACAACAGAAAGTAGTCTGGAAAAATATTTGTAAATTACGTATGAAGAAATCCTCCCTTTTTGTCATACATATCCTCATCCCTCCTGTCTAGAATCCCTCTAAATCTGCTGTCTATTCATGGAGGTCAAGGAAGCATTTCCAGAGAGTCTTACACGTTTGTGGAAAGAATGCTCAGATGATGCTTCCAGGTTTGCAAGTGTGGTCATGCTGGGAAGCAGAATTCTTGGATTTTCTTCAAGGTATCTTAAACTCAACTCCTTCATCCAGTGGCTACTCTCTCTCTTCTGAGATTTCAGGGATCTGTCCATCCCAGCATTTTATCCACATCCAAACAATCAAGCGTTCATTCAGGACCCACCTGTGAGAAAGTCTCTGTGTGCTCAGGGTACTGTAGGGTACCCGAAGTATTGGGCTTGCATTGAAATTCAACACGTGAATAGAGCCATCCTTGTGGAAAAAAATACCAACCCATGGCAGTGTCATAGAAGAGCTGATTACTCTTAAATCTTCAGAGAGGTAGAATTCAGACAAACAGGCCTGAAAGGCAATCCAGGTGGGGCACTGAGCAGACAAAAGGCACCAAGACCTGAGGAACAAAGGAGATCAGTGTGGCTAGATTCTCAGAGGAACAGGAGGAAGGGCATGGTAGTTGGGGTGTGCAGAACCCAGGTCTACTACTCATTCTCTGTGTAGTCTGGTACAATTATTTAACCTTGTTAAGTCTCAGTTTGCTTATGTGTACAGTGAAGATAATTCATAACACTTGCTATGCTTTAGAAGCATGAGAATAATCTATGAGAATCAAATAAGATAATGCTTATAAGATATTTGGTATAGTGCCTACCACGTAGTAAATGCTCAACATGATATTTATTACTACACCATAGTAAGTGATTACTATTACTAAGTGCCAGATGAGTCTACAAAGAAAGTGAGGAGTCTGTGAGAAAATCTCTGAAAACCTTTTGAAATGTGAATACTTTCCTGCAGATAACAAAGAGCTATGAACAAAATTGAAAACATTTTGAATCAGAGGAGGAAGACATCTTTTAGGAGGTCTACTTATGTCCCAGTGTGGAATAAATGGAGCCCTTCCTGGAGGCAGGAACTCACTTGGAAGCCCATAGCAGTAAGTTGGGGAGGAAGAGTAGTTTGGCAGTAATTTCAAAGGAAAATCTAATCTGCCTCATGGCAATAGATGCAGGATGCAAGGTTGAAGATGTCTAGCTGGGTGCAAGGATAGTAGGCAGAAAAGAACTTGGGTTTGGAGTAATAAAGGAATAAGAATAATAAGAATCATTATGGGATGATACTGAGTGACACACAGAGCAGGGATATAGAAAGGGAAAGACCAAAGTTGCTGACTGTATTTGACCTTTCGAGACAGTCTGGGAACCGCGAGGGTGACTCATTTATCAAGAAGGGAGGAAGTGGGTGGTTTCAGTGGTCCCGGAAGTCCACGTCCCCTCTTCCTGTTATTCACAGGGCACCCCTCCTCCCCACCACTTGCGCCTCTCCCCTCCTCTCTCCTCTCCCCATTTCCTCAGCGCTCTGAGGCTGGTCCTTCCCTGAATGCTGCCCTCACAGCCCTGGCTCATCTTCCGCCTTCAGCGGGGCTGGCACTGAGCAGCATTGAGAAGCTGGTCAACTCTTACAGATGTCTTCTCACGTAACACTTCTTCTGCTTTTTAAATTAAAATTAAAATTTAATTTTGCAAAGGAAAAATGTATATGCAGTCACTTCCACTGGCCGGATATAACCTCTGTTAACACTGTTCATATTTTGTGCTTTTATTTCCATCTTCTTTCTTTTCTTCCTTTTTCTCAGCCCTGGGGATTGAACCCAGGGCCTCATGTATGCTGGGCTATATCTCCAGCCTCGTCTTTCCCTTTCTTTTGCCTTTTTTATGTTTCAGTGATTGATCCCAGGAATCACTGAGCTACATCTCCATTCCTGAGTCTCACTTTCTTTCGACTTATCCTACTGGATTACAAGTGTGCACCACCACAACCAGCTTGGGAGACTTTGTATCTGGTGTATTATAAGTCAATTTTATATACAATAGTAAGAATTACAAAATAACTGCCTATGTTTCTAGGTGATAAGATTTCCTCATGTGTTATTTTATTTTCGTTCCCTTTCCTTCCATCATGATTAATCCATAGTTCATTAAAAGTAGTAATAACCAAATAGCACGAAGACATCAAGATCAAAACTACAGTATTTCTGATACTTTTCTTCTCATGTGTTACCATGGAAATATGTATACATCGTATTTACACATTCACAAAGTACAGAGAGTAGAGTACTGAGTTTCAGTGTATTGATTGGAGGTGATTTTCCAACCATTACTAGCAGTTTGCCAATTTTACCTTATTTATTCCTCTCTCCTTTCATAGATTATGTTAAATTCAAGACAACTGTTCAGCCATAAAACTTCCACTATCCATGTCTGACTGAAGTGTATAAAAGTGTATGGTAACTGGAGCCTTAATAAGAATAAAGACCATAAGATAAAATAACGAAGGATGCTGTTGGCATTTCGGGAGTGATCAAGTGGGAGGGCTGGGGCTGGGAGTGTAGGGTCAGGGATCAGGAACTTTCTCAGAGAGGCCAGGCCATACTGTTTAAGCTGCTGCCCACCCAGCCTTCTCTTGATCATGTGATAGGGCGAGAACAGGAACCCAGTGACAACAGTACTTGTTGGGGTGGCTCCACAAGGCCTCAGGAGTGTCTGCCCTGCTCTGTCCAAGGTCCTAGAATGAGCCGGTTCTAACTCAATCTCTTCACATCATTTCCTACAGAACAGCTTGCAGGAGCTCCTCAGTTGCTTACAGAGACATTTTTCAAATGGTCTTATGCTGACACTTAGTAAAGCTACAGAATAAACAGGGTGCATCTTTCTGAAGCACAACTAGTACACAAATACTGAAAGACAAATATGAGATTTATATGAAGATAAACATGACAGTATTTGGGATACTGTAATCCCTCAGATAATAGTACAGATAATTCTGTATGGAGGTTGGTAGAGATCTTTTTACAAATACGCATTCAATTCCTCAGAAGAACGTCGGGACAATTGCTACTGTCCCTCCCATGAATCAACTGGAAATCAGGAGAGTTCTTTTTATGTTTTATTGTCTTCACATAGCAGGGCCCAGGACAAATTTAAATTAAAGAAAATTGTTCTAGAAAAGTATAACCTAAGGGGGGAAAGTTACTTAATACCAAAGAATTTAGTTTATTTTTCCTGTGACTATTTTCTAGAACTTTCACTTACTGAACTGAATTTTAGAAATATGTTTATCTCCTATTCTCTAAATTCTATAACACCTCAATCTTGCCAATCAAATTTTATAAACCACAATACACGCAAAAATCTTCCAAAAGATCATTTAGAGATGTGCATTATAGAATATTTAGACAAAAGTTTAAAGATAAAACATGAGAATTTGAGGAAATTTTGTATTTCTCCTGAGTATCTTTAACTTATCCCCACAGATGGCCCATGGCAACGAAAGCCATTAGAGAAGTATTTGTATACAAAAGTGTGAGGAGCCCTAATTATCCGAGTTTCACTATCCCAAGGTCTTCTTCTAGCCTTTCTTCACATTTGTGTCTCAATCTGTAGATGACAATTTCTTCTCATACACATCTCTCTTCCCTCAGTAATGAGCCGTAGGCAGCCCCTCAAGCTTCTGCTATGAAGAAACACCTTTCTGTTCATCTAAACTCTTTACACCCTCTCTCGATTTATGCACTTGGGTTGGTGAGGTTTGTGGCCACAGGTACTTGTTGACATATTTGTTCATTCATTCCTTGATTCAAGTAGACTCGTGAGCCTGTGATTCAGGAGGCAAAATGTTCAGTACAACAGCTAAGAAAAAGAATCAGACATGAAGCCGGGGACAAGGACAGCCTGGCCCAGAGGGGAAAAACTTGCCCACAAATGCTTGTAATACAATGTAGGCTGTAGGTAGGGAAATAAATCTGTGGGAGCTTTGAAAATGTATTCATCCTCATGGAGATTTCCCCTAAATAGCAACTCAGGATGACTTCGATCAACTCACACCTAACCCTCCAAAGGTAAATGATAGAATTTTCGCATTTTGATTTGTTTTATTCTGCCTGGTATCTCTAGGCAGATGGGAACGACCCAATGGGACCACAGAACATCACGTGGGTGGCGGAGTTTGTTCTCCTGGGTTTCTCACAGACCCCGGAGCTCCAGAAATTCCTGTTCCTGGTGTTCCTGCTTGTCTATGGCAGCACGATTGTGGGAAACCTCCTTATCATGGTCGCGGTGACTTTTGACCCCCGGCTCCACATGCCTATGTATTTTCTGCTCCG
>PVJO010033210.1:0-12330 GCA_004026905.1 Hystrix cristata
TCAAGTATGACGTCTTCCGTGATACGTAGATTCAAATAAACTACATGAGTCTAGAAGGGAAACTACTATTAGACAAGAGAAGGAAATAGGGGATGGGTGAGGAAGGTGTGAGGGAGTGTTACAGAGGGCAAATACGGTTAGAATACATGCTTATCTGAAAATATCACACTGAAACCTAATATTTTGTAAAGTAAGCAGGAACAGATAAAATATATTTTAAAAATATACTGATATTTCTTTGTAGAATATCGTTTCTCTTATACTCATCTATTACTGTTCTTATTAATTTGTGAATACCATTGTATTTTTATTTCAGTGATTCTATGGTTACAGGTTTATTAAATTGGTTAAGGGATTTTCCCACTAGTTTTTACCATTCTCAAATGTTTAAGTTCATAAAGCTTATTTGATTTGTCTGCTTAGAAATTGATAAATTGACGATCTTCATCACCTGTTTAATCATGATAGATTTTTTTCATAGAAAGGGTCACAGTGGGGCACGTACTCAGCATGTGAAGCAGATGCTAAAAACAAAGGAACGGTTTAATAAGAAGGAAAAGAGAAAAGAAGCTCTGTTAATGCTGTTCACTTTAGGGTAAGGTACTATTTCCTCTCTGTAGATGAGAAGTAGAGTGTATTAATACTCTAGTACTGGGCAGCCAGCAGGGAGGCCTTCATTCTCTTATACTGTGGCTGTCAGCACCCTCACATGTGCAAGGCAGCAGGTCTATTTAGTGGTGCTCAGGAGAATTGTTAACCTTTGTTAAATCATTAAATTCCTGCTGGTAGGTGTCCTGCAATATGCTAAATTGAGCTGCATGTGCCACAAACAGTTACATTTCCAAACCAACTCTGGCACTTCTGAACATCTACCTATTGGGACTTCGGTGTGAATTGTTTTGAAATCACATTTTTCCACAACAGTGAATTTCTTGTTTTCCACAGCATTTACTGCAACTTGTTATGCATTTCCGAAAACTGGGGGAAAAGCAACTAATTTTATTTTTGTGATATAGTAACTAAACATAGAAAATAATGTATTTTTAGTTGTCTTAGATGTCATAGTGATGATATTACACCAAAGACTTGAACACAGTCCCTGATGTGTGTGTATGTGTGTGTGTGTGTGTATCACCAAAAAATGTATATGCACCTTAGGAAAAAAAGATAGTATTATGTTTTTTCAACAGATGATATTATCCTTGTATGGGGGACCCTAAAGGATGTCATATGTTGCTGAAAAAACACTACACTGCTGGCACTTAGGGAAGAAATTGAAAATTCGTGTGCAGCAATCTCAATGACTTAGGTCACCCAAGCAGCAGTTCACCATACTAATCAGTGTCTGAAAACTAAAAGCCACCACTTTGAACACCTCTTGTAATTGTAGAGGACAAAGGTAGCTTGTATTAATCTCACGATGTCTCAAGAAATTTAGTATTAGAATATTAGCAGAAGTTTTTCTTTTACTGAAGCGTGTATACATGTCATTTGGAAGACTGTATATTTCTCTAGAGAACCCTAAGCAATACCTATAATCCCGTCTACGAACTGCAGATATTTTACTGTTTTTAAAATATATATGATTGTTTGAAGTTCAGACCCGTGTCTTAAACTGTGTTGAGCTAAATCCCATTCATTTGTATCTTAGCCCACTGTGGAATATTTTAAAATTCCTATGAGTCAATCCACAGAGCTCTGTTTGAGTTTCAAACCTTCTGTTTGAGTCTTAAATTTACTCACTTTTGAGAATGTATGTTTATGGTGGATAAGTCAAAGAGCCTGCCTTTTTATCTCATAAATGTAATAATCTTTCTTAGGTATATAATCACAAGGTTAACGTGAGGTTATAATTTATTAGACTAGCATACTTTTATATTTTATTTTATAATTTTATATTTATTCTTCATAACCTATGTCAAACAGATCATTTATCTTCAATCTGACTAATGTTTTCTTATTGTTTCATCTAAATATGACAAATAGTGGGCCCTTGAAATACAGAAGTTAAATTAAAAACGCATATGCCAATGGATTAGTGTAATACCTGACACATTACCTATTTCACACACTGTTAAATATATCTGTTTACTATAAAATGGAGAATAACACATCATGTTATAAGCCTTGCCCTCTGAGATTATACATAAAAGTACCTACATTATGAGGACAGATTTCCCTCATGTTTAAAGATTTTGACCGATTTACAGTGAATAATGGGAAAAATATGTGGTTCACCTAAAAGCTGGTTTACTAGGTTTGAGCCTGAGATACCCAAATAGATTTAATTCCTACCTAGTTGGATTAAAGTTATTTTTTTAAATGGTGTTACTAAGAAGGTCTTGAAATTTCATTTGGCAGCAAGTAATGACTGAATTAAACTGAACGTCATAACCTCTCTTGGATAGGGCTATTTTTAAATGATTACAAACATGCTGATAATTAATTACATTTCCTGAAATCCAAACTCGTTTTCTATACTGAGAACTGAAAACAAATCTGATAATTTATAGCAAAATAGCAAGTGACATTTATTGTTTTGTAATTGTTGCCTGGAATGAGGTACTTGTATAGGACAAAGGTAAAAGGGAAATGCCAAAAGGATGATTTATCTCCCAATTGTTCATTCCTTTCCAATAAACAAACACGAATGCTACACACTGGGAGAATTCATATATTTGACACAGGAAAAGAAGCCTTGTACTTCATCATGATTTGTTTTTATTTTTCTTAAGGCCAAAGCTTTATTTCATTTCAGAATTCAAGAAAATGTTGATATTTTGAATGTCTAGGACATTCTGTGTCTCTCTGGAGCTTAGCATTATGCCAGATAGATGGAAAATATATGTTAAATATCCGTAGGAGTACTGGAGTATTATACTTTTCAAATAAACTTTATGAAATACATAGTGTTGTAAGATAATTAATATGCAAATCTTGATTAACTCTTACTATATAAGTATTGCACATTATTCAGTCCTTCCGTTTGATTAACATTTGTACTAACTAGTGCTCCCATAGCAGTAATTTGAAACTGGTATCACCTACAGTCAGTCTCTGATTTGGACAGGACACTCTGTTCCTTGTGAAGAGAAAGCAATTCCATATTCCAAGTTCCATGGGGTCTGATCAGCCTAGATAATTTCTCTTGTGATAAAGAAATTGAAATCCCAGAAATGTGTTCTAATCACTCAGAGTTAATAACAACACAAATTAATAACCAGGATTCTCTGCTCATAATTTATACCTTTGAAATACAAAGCAGAGATATTGTTAGTTAGCAAACTTACTAATCCTTTTTTCAAATTAAATAATTTGCTTTAAGCAAGAGATTCTGGTTTTGATAAATCCATAATTACCAATGAGATATAAGAATACTGCTGAAAATAGTTGAGTTTTAAATTTTAATATTTGTGTATTTTTCTGATAAAAATATTTCCTATTGATATAAACTTATCAAAATCATCAAATAATATTATTTGTCATAATGCAATTGCCCATTCAACCTAGAGTCAAGAATTACCTAAATTTTTTCCTACTTAAAATAATAAATATGTAATATATTAGTGAAATAATAATATCAAGAGACTGTATGAGGATAAACCTTTGAATAATTTCTGTTTCATTTTAATATGCTTCCTTTATCACAATTGTAATATATTCTATAGTTTTTGCTGAATGGTTATGTTATTATTGAACTTTGGATTTATTAGAGCATATTCCAAGTGATGAAAGGAGTCAAATGAAGCATAGGGCAAGTTTAAGAAAATGTACAAAGTTGTAATTCTAAATTTTGACCATTTCCTTTCCCTTCAAAATTTTTCATATTATGGAATTATTACTATTATGAAAATATGTTTCTTGCACTAATTTTCTCTTGTCAATATGACAGAAATTATCAAAATCACTAATTTATTCAGTTTGCTTAAAATTAAATCTTAGGTTAATTTTATAGGCTTATGATGGTTTTCTCATTATAGGTTCATTTTGTTTGGAATATGCTTGTTTTGAACTCAAAAGCTGGCCAAGATATAATGAAGTTTTCTTAGGATAGTAAATTAAAAACACTACTAAAGTCATTTTTCTCTTCCCATTGGCTCACTCAAGCCAATATTTTGCACAATAATACTAAATTTGGGGAAACCATGAGATATAACAATGTATTTATACTTTTTTCTTCTTTTGAACCCAGTGCTCTACCATGAAGCCATATCTAGAACCCATTTTAATTTTGTTTTCATTGTGTTTGTTTGTTTTGAGACAGAATCTGGTGAAATTGCTCAGGCCACTCTTGAACTTGAAATCGTCCTGCCTCAAGATGGAATTTCAGACATTCTCCACCATGCCTAGTTAATATATTTTCACATTTAAGCCTCAGATATCTTGTATTTATATTGATAAGGGTCAGCTCACAATACTGACATCTCTCTATTGAATGAAATGGTGCCAAATCAGGCAAAAGTCCCACAGCCTTCTTAGTTCTTTTTTTATTTCCACCTATCTGTTTGATTTCACAATACAATAATAATTCCTTCCCATTATTTATACCAGAGGTGTGCTAAAGATAGCCTACAACTTCCAGGGGCTACCAATATATTTGTAAATCTATAAAAGAGAAGCTTATTTATTTTCTTATAAAGTATAATTAGCTGTTTGCATATGGTTAAAGATAGAATTGATAACTATTTATGTTTTCATGGTTTAAAAATAGTTGAATTTATTGCTATGCTCTTCATTTTGTAGCCTAGGAAAATATCTTCCATAAATGATACTGAAAGTCAGTCTGATAAATGTAGCTTAGAAGTTAAGCTAGAAAATGTGATGATATACTTCAAAAATATAAATTGATGCAGTACATATACAAGAAATATAATCTGGAAAGTTCATTCCGTGTTTCCTCTTCTGTTCCTCTTTGATCTTGGTGACTTTCATTTCAAATTCTTCTATTTTACCTTAAATTAATTCAGGTTTTAATTAGCCACTCTTACATAATTAGAATTTTAGGTCAGTCCTTTCTTGATACTTGATTTATTTTTTCTCGTTGTATTTTTTTCTAGCCCAAAATCTGTATTGTCCACATTTTTGAGTTTATGTTAACCCACACTATTAGCTTTCAAATGTGTCTGTGTTTTGCCTAGAGTTACTCAAGTACATGGCTTGTTTTCTACATAAAGCAATTTTACTTCTGCTTTTGCAGTTTTACTGTACCTTATTTTCAAGATATTTAGTAAGAAATTACACATTGTAAGATTCTAGTTCTTCACTATTTTTCAGATGTTATGCTTCACACTGATCAATAATTTTTTTTTCCTATGATTTTGGTCATTTTGGTCATTTTGAGATGTTCTAGGAAGTCTGATATGGCTTGACATCCTTAGAAATACAGCTGCGAGGTGCAAACTTTTTGAGACTCGTGGGTTGTGAGTGTGGGAAGTGCGAGAGTCCTGAGGGCTGTCAGGCCGGGTCACCCCGACCAGTCGGCCAGCACTGTGTATACTCCTCATTCTTGCTGTCACCGCGTGCAGGTCCTTGTCCCTTTCATGACTCAGAGAGCAGACATCCAGTTTACTCTCAGCAGAGACAGACAGGAGAGACTCTTTATTCTCGCTGGAGAAATCTTCTGGTTTTTAATTCAGAAAGTCTGTTTTAGTGCCAACTCAGACTGCCTTTCTAAAATAGTCATAGTTCTATTTTCTCACTGACTCCTTTTTCACTGTGTTATTTTTTGTCAAATCTTATCAAATACAGTTTTAAAACGTATACTACCTGCTTAGACAACCTCAATAAATCTATAACAATTCTTCTAATAACTGAGTATTTAGATCCTTGTAATTTCTGCTGCCAAAATATATACTGTATATTTATGTGTGTGCATGCACATAATAACCATTCTTTTAAATATTGGGTAATTATGATTTAAAGAGATCTTTAATTGTCCAGATGAGTAAATGTTAAAGTCTAAGTCTGATCTCAGATCTGTCACGAGGACTTACTTTACTGTGTCACTAAGACTGTGTATGCAAGAAGGTGTCAGGGGGTTGCTGGTCATTTGATCGTCAAGGATTAAAACTTCAGCAGTACCTGAAAATTCACAAAGTGTTGTTGTCAGCCTGACCCGTCTGGGTCTCTCCATAGCAGTGTGAGCTATGAGTTATTTCTTTACTCATACGAGGGAGAAACTAGGCAACATAGAGCAACAGAGTTAGAAAAAGAAATCCTATGCTCAATTAGGGGATTTGAAAACGATATCTGACATGTCTTTGCATATTATGCAGGGATGATAACCAAATGATTCATGTTCGAGAAGCTGTGTTAGAGTGGTACCTTGGTTCACGAATTTAATTTGTTTTATGATTTTGGGAACGACTGCCACGTTTATGTTTGTGTTTGTGTGGGGAAGAGGCTGTGGGTGTGTTTGTCACCCAATGTGGAGTTTGTGAACAGAAGCAAAACTTTGTTGAACATTTTTGTCTGAGAACCAAATTGTTTGCAAACAGAAGCGATTGTGAAATGAGGTATTACTGTATTAATGAACAGATGACAAAGTGGAAAACTCTGCCTGGAAATAATAAATCTAGATATGGTTTAGATCTAAAATGTCTCCCAAAAGTCTCGTGTGTTCATAGGCGGGGTTTTTGGAAGGTGATTGAATCATGGAGTGCAACACTCATCAATAGATTATTAATTCATGGAGGAATTCACAGCTAAATATGCCTGTCAGCAGGTGAGGTTTAGAGGTAGGTCACTGGGGACATAACTTAGGAGAGTGTGTTCTTGTCCCTGGATCCTCCTTTCTCATTCTCTGTTTATATCCTGGCAAGCACAGGTTGAGGAACTTTTTCCCACAATGTCCTTCCACTGTTTCATTTCTGCCTATGAGCCATTCAATCATCGACAGATTCCAATAAAACCATGAGTCAAAATAAATTTCTCCTGCTTTAGTTTGTAGGGATTTTTTTCCCAACAGAGATAAAGTGACTAATACAGCATCATTCTCTTCCCATTTCTCTTAACCAGTTTCTCATCACTGGGACAAAGTAATGAATATCTACAATTTAAAGGAGGAGACATTTATTTTTGGTTCACTATTACCGCCCATGATCAACTGGCTCCAAGACAGGACTGCCATCATTGAAGGGCCTGGGCCCAGGAAAATCCGCTCACCTTATGGTTGTAAGGAGTTGGAGCAAGAAGAGAGGAATCTCTTCAAGTTATTCCTCTAGTAAGCCATCTCTTCTGATCAGCACTAACTCCTAACAGCCCACTCAGCTATAAACTCATCAGTGGGTCAGCCCACTGATGAGGACCATGCCCCCATGATCCAATAACCTTCCAAAAGCCCTATCTCAGGATGTACGAGGCTTTGGGGAGACATTCCAGAGCTAAACTATAATAACATTGGATTTATTTTGTGCCATCAAACTGTGGAGAACTCAACTATGTGCAACCAGTGGAAAACCGGGCAGATGAATTTGTTTTATGTTCCTCATTTATAGTTTTAGTTGTTCAATGCTTTTTCATAAATCCATTTGTACTGTGGATTTGCCCAGGACAGTTTCATTTCCCTACATTGGAAGCCTGTTCTGGTCAGCCTGCCATAGTGATTGTATCTCTTCTTCTTTCCCAATCCTGCCCTACATTCCTAGCTTGCAGTAACAAACATTGACTGCATAGCCATCTCACAACAGATTCTTACATTTGAATGTAACTTATGGAAAAAAAGAAGGCTTATTTGAAATAGCACTATGATAATCACAACCTTAACGGCCAACATTTCTCAGACACATAGGATATGAGGTACTTTTTAAGCATTTTGACATTAGCTTCTTTAAGTCTCATAAAATCTCCTAAAATTAGGTGTTGGGTCCATTTTCTTGTACATGAATTCTCTATTGTTTGAAGAGGTTGGGGTTGCCTTAAAACATACAGAAAATAGCAGAGAAATGACTACTGATAGATTTCTTGGACACTAAGTCCAGATATGAATTTCTACTCTATGCTTACATGAGAAGTACTATATGACTGGATTGTAATTTTATTCATCCAACATGCGTTCATTCTGGCTTTGTAGTGATTCAACTGTGATCTATGCTAAGTCTATGGAGCTCTAGCATAGATTTCCAGTCTTTTCCTTTAGACCAGAACTGTCATATACATTGTCAGCTACGTTTTCCTGAGTTTCATTGGTATTAAGTACATGTTCAAGGTACAGAAACATCATCATAATAATGACCTACTAAGTATAAGCACACATACAGTGTAGGGCTACAACAATGTGCATTATTACGACTGGGGCCATATTAACTGATAGGAGTTCTAAGTAACACTGTGTACCAAAGGATTAAATTAATCATTCTGTAAAGTCAGTCTGGCCTACCCTGTGATCTTCAGCCAGTGTGACTACATTCTTTGTCCTCAAGCACTTCTCTTTCACTGAAGATTAATAGGTCCCATCCTGCATGGTCATCTAATACACCAAAACTATGAAAACTAGATTGAGTTAAATTGCCAAATATATTCCACACAGTGCTTGAATTCTGATTCGGAAGGCATTAACAAATGAATTATATTTCAGTAGTCTGCTTGCAGAGTAAAGTAAATGAACAAAGCTGGCTGCATGTCTGAAATATTTTTTAAGCATAGTTTCTTGGGAGTTATATGTCTGTATATGTGCTGAGGCACCTCCTTCTCTTCTCTACACCATCCCTTAATGAGACCTTCAGACTCGATAGTCTCTACTGCAAGTGTTTTAATATCAGTGGTACGTTGAAAATGACTACTATGACTACAAATAGAAAGTACCCTTCGCTCAACTCTTGTTGGCAGCATCTTTTTGAAACCGTCTCTGGCCCTTCCCTGCCCAAAATTGTTCCAGACAGTAGACAAGTGGCAGGAGCAGCCAGTTTTGGATTCGCTACTCTGAGCTTTGGGAAAACACGCTGGCCTCAGGCTGTCACTGCAACCACATTATCTGAACTCTAGGCCACTAGGTTAGTCGCTGGTTTATCACAGTTTGTTGTTATTTTTCCGTGTACCCATCAGCTTGTCAAACCTTGTTTTCTTGGTTCTGACAATCACTGAGCTATGTTCAGAAGACAAATATGTAGCGGGATTCTATTTTTTTAGGGGGGAAGAAAACAGCCTTAATAAATTAACTGTTTCTCACACATGAAATCTGGCCATGTCACATACGGATTGTTGCTGTCAACGCAGCCATTCTTTTAGTTCAGGCGAGTAGTTTCTGCTTCACTACAGCTCACAAAGGTTTTTGGGAGCCTTGCGCTTTTTGTACATTTATTGATATAGTCTAGCATCGAATAAAAGGCTAAGCTCAGCCTCTGCCACCCTTGAAACAAGCCTGCATTGCAAATACTCACCGAACGTCAGGCTAGGATTCGGCCTGCCGACCTGCTGACACTTCTCAGGTGCAGAATGTCTGGCTCCTCATTGCCGGGCCTGAGTAAATACTGTCACTTAAAGGAGCCCTGTCACTTGTTTTTTCAGGTGTTTATCTCCAACTCTCCAGTGTATTTGTAAGATTATTACTCTGGTCATGTTTACTGTTTCCTTGTTCAATATATCAGCCTGAAGGAATATTTCAAGTTGAAGAACAACATATTGGAGAACAATGTGTCCAGACATACTTTATATTAGAGAGAGAAAGAGAGAGAGTTAAAGAGAGAGAGAGAACTATAAGATTTCTATTTTGTTTTTAATTTTATGAGGAATGTGGGGAGATTCTGAGGATTAAATCTAAGACTTTATGTATGCAGTGAAAGCACTTTACACTGAGCTATATCTCAAGATGTTTTGGGGTTTTTTGTTTGTTTGCTTTGTGTTTCAAGACAGAGTCTTGTTAGTTGCCCAAACTTGTCTCAAAGTTATAATTCTTCTGTCTTAACCTCTGAATTAGTTAGGTTTACAAGTATGCACCAAGAAAACAGCAGAGATTATTAACACAGATTGTAAAATGGGCTAAAAATAATATATTGCCAAAAGCTTAGAAGCAAGATAAAAAAAATAAAATTGCCTGTTTTCAGCAGGCCTATTTTACATTCTAGAGTTATGCACCAAAAAGCCTAATGTAATTTAGATATCTTATAACTATTCTTGATCAAGTTTGTTTTTCAGAACAGGGACATTTAGAATGACCCTGTCATCAATAGCAATTTTCTCAGTTCCTCTGATATCTTAAGGCATAAAATGCACTCTCATCCATGCTATTCACCCAACATATGATCATGTCTGGGATAAAGGAGCCACTACTCAGGATTTTACCTGTAAAAGTTAGTTCTTTATCAGAATTCTTCTAAGTATTTGAAGAAAAGTTTATTTAAAAGTCAAAAGTCGAAAAAGAGATAAAATAAACTGGGGAGACAGACTTTTACTCTTTCTGAATTTACAGTGAATTGAAAACAATAAAACCAAGTACACATGGTATCTACTAATTACTGCTGATGGCTTTTAAGCTGGATGTTCAAGTTGCAGTGTGTCTGAGTGTGTATGATTTCACAAATGCATTTGCTTGTGTATGCATATGTTTGTGCATTTTGTTGTTTATACCTCAAACTTTTCTGCACTACCATCTGCTGCTCAAGCATTTTGGAAAAGTGCTGTACTGCATGCTATTTCAGTACTTGCTAAGAATCAGCAAACTAAATTCCCTTCCTGATCATTGGTACTTAATAATTTTGTGACCTTGGACATATCACATTTCTTTCAGGTGAATTAATTTTATTCATTGTAATTGACATAATTATTTTCTGTTCCAGAACTCTGCTCTACCATTTGAATTTAGAAAATTATACAATCATTCTTAGCATTTAAATTTATACTGTCAAATGTGCTTACCTTCTTATTATCTGGTTGAACAAGTGTAAGAGACATTCCTTGATGCCCACCATAAACTTCCTTGTTTACCATACCGTGTTTTCCTTTAATTAAAATTGTTTCTAGTTCTATTGTGTCTACATCTACATTTTGTGCAGTATCTGTGTTCTCTTCTGCTGCACTGCACTGACATCAGTGTATGCACCATTCTGGATCATGAGCTCGTTTCATGGAAGCCACAGTATCTCTACCAAGGTCAAGCATCTCTAGCACATGTGAAGTTTCTGCTTTGCTGGTTGCTCTCAGGCCTCGCAGTCACATGCAGAATAATACTGTAAGACATGAAGCTTGATGACAGCTTCACTCACCTTTTACCTTCAGTTCCAAGGCCTCCCAAACGCTGCTGAGATGCGAGAATGGCAGGGAGTGTGTTAGCAGAAAGAGAGACAGTGGCCTATGCGGAGTCCAGAGTGACACCATCACTGTATTGGAAATTGATACTCACCACAGCAGTTAGTAGAGCTTCTAGTTACCACTCAAAGGCTTTGACTAAAGGAGACAGAATCAGGAGTGATTATTCTCCCTCTCTAACCTCAGGACTGTTGGTACAGAGATATGATGCCTTCATAAGGATTCTAAGAAGGTATCTGCTGAGAAAAGAATTAAGGTGCGCTCGTCATGGTGTTTTACCTCGGCCATAAAGCCCTCTGTGGCTTGCTTCTCTTTCCTTCCTGCCTCATTAACTTCCTCACTATATCCTGTGTCCATGAACTTGCACTCTCAGGTAGCATGTTTGCACATAACTTTTGCTTTGGTTTTGTTTTTAGAAACAGATATGACTCGCAGTAATTCCTCTATTTTGTATCTTCATTCCATTTTAATGTCTTCCAGCTCATCTTTGAACTTGTCTTCTGTTATTATTTTCTCTTGAAATCCTTTTTCCCTTCTTTTTAGGTGCTGTGTATTGAATCTGGGGACTCAAACATGCCGAACATGCTCTTTAACTGTGAGTTACACGTCCAGACCCTGCCCTTGAGTTTTTATTTTTGTGATCCTTTTTAATACAAGTTATTAATTTGTTACAGTTTTGTGGGGTTTTTTGGTGGCAGAATATTAGTTATGATTTTATTCTACTTTATGAAAAATATGTCGTTGAGTAAGTTTACTGAATTTTTTCTACTTTTTAATTGTATAATTTTTCAGTCATCCATACCAGTCTGCCTTTTATTGCTACAAAATTAAGCAGTTGAGTTCTCTGGCACAGCTATTCCCCCAAACCGTAGTATTCCACCCTTGGTCACCAAAAGGTTCCTGTCTATCTCATTTAGCAAAATGCATTTTGTCCATGTTTAAGAGTTGCCAGAACATTTTATCATTGCTAAAAAGTCCAGGTTCAAAATCTTCTTGATACTCAAGGTAAACTTTTAGCTTTGAGCACCTGCAACAATCAAAAAGAAAATTAAAAACTTCCAGTATACAATGACATAGTTAGGCATTCCT
>PVJO010033211.1:0-12345 GCA_004026905.1 Hystrix cristata
ACAGTGAATGAACAGTAGTATTCTTATATGTTCTGGATTTTCCTCAACAATTTTCCTAAGAATGAATACTGATAAATAATGAGAGACTTTAATGAGAGACTTTTGTGCAGCGTTTTTCTACTTTTATTCACATGTACTTTTTAGGAAGGATAACAAAATCCAAACTGAAATATTATTCTTTGCTTGTTATTTTTAAATAGGAAAATTATTTTCCCAGAGTAGTGTTTTCCCTTCTCTACTGTATTAATTGCTTTTCTATTACTGAGACTAAATAAGTGACACCCACAACTTAACTTACATTTTTGCTCATGTTTTTAAAGGATCCAGTCCATGGTCTTCTTGTTCCAAGGTAGAAACTTCATGGAGAAGGCTATGGTGGAGGACATGCTTAGTTCATATTTTCTGGAAAGCAGAGACCAGGGAAATAGAGCTGGAGAAGAAGGGCCAGGGACTAGACACTGCACCTAAGGTCATGATGCTGTGACCCATTCAAAATAGAAATGGGATTTACTAAGCCCCCAGGGATCTCTTGCCATAGCTTGAGAGCTCATTTGTTTTCACTTCTGAATAACTCGTCTTGTGTGGATGTACTATGGTTTGTTTATCCAGTCTCTTATTAGTTGTTTCCAGTTTTTGCTGGTTCTGAAAAAACCAATAATAAACATTCATGTGTATCCTTTTGTGGACATAAGTTTTTAAATAATTAGGTAAATATCTAGAAGTGTAGTTGCTGCATCATGTAGTACAATCGTGTTTTTATTTGTAAGAAAATTAACTGAAAGTGGATTAATGATTTAAATGTAAGACTTGAAACTATGAAGCTCCTGGAAAGAGAGATGAGGGAAACATCTCAGATCACTGGAATGTTAGAAGATTTTTTTTTTAGAGAAGACACAAAAAGCGCAAACAACAAGAGCAAAAATAGCCAAGTGGAATTATATCAATCTAAAAATTTCTACCCAGCCAACAATTATCAGAGTGAATAAAAATTATATAAATATTCGTGTTGTGAAGATTGAACCCAGAACTCTGCTTATGCTAAGTTCTCTACCACTCTCTACTACTGAGCTATACCTCCTAGACCCAGACAACATATAGCATATATAATACAAGAATCTTTGTAAGCTTTGACCACAAATACTGGTAACATCTTTAAAATAAATAATTTTTTCAGGATATATTATAATTATCTGAATATTTTATATATTTTGGTATTTTAAATTGAAATAAAGATTTATATAAAATTATGCACATAAATTATTCTCAAACAAGCCCCACCACAATAATAACAAACTGACCAGATGTATTTCTATCGGCCATGACAAATTAAGCTACAGATTTCAAGGAGTAGCTATTTGGTCTATTAGCAATACTGCTTATCAACATATGAGTTTAGTAATTTAATAGATGAATATAGGATCAAAAGTGTTACAAGAGAAATGTCTTACATTTCAATAATATTATAAGACTGGTTTCAGACAACATTACTTGAATGCTCTATGTAATTGTAATAGGTCCTACATAATGTAAAAAGCCTCTAAAAGAGGCCACAGAGACTACTTAGAAGGATAATTTAACAGTATATGGCAGCTGAGGGATATGGAGCAATCCCAATTGGAATTGATTTGGATTAAAATCTGTATAGAATAAAACTGAAGTGAGTAGCACATTTTATACATCTAAAAACAACTAAAATTGCAAAGAAAAATGTAACAGTGTCATTTCTTGCCAAAGATTCAAAATCATTTCTTCTCTCTTTTGTGAGATATAAGGTACATAACTGCCATCTATAGAACCTATTTTGAGGTAGGGAAGCTACTTATTCCTGTCTAACTACAATTTAGTATCTGTTGGACAACATTTCCCCTGCATTTCCCCCACTCTACTAAGCCTCTCCTATCCACCATTCTGGTTGCTTTTTTTTTTTTTTTTTTTTTTTTTTTTTTTTTTTTTGTGTGTGGTGCCGGGGATCGAACTCAGGCCCTTGTGCTTGCAGGGAAAGCACTCTAATCACTGAGCTAAATCCCCAGCCCCTCTGGTGGCTTTCTATGAGATCAAATTTGAGTAAGCAAAGGTTCAAGCAGAGCATGAGCAACTGTTTTTTAAATCATTATATGTTTGTATGTGTGAATTCTTTCACATGTGTATGTAATTTCACATTATGTAATTCATAAGATTTTAACTGGGGAAAATATATATTAACAAAATTTTGTCCAAATGTATAATATTCAGAAAATAATAGCGAAATGTAGTTATTGTGGTATCAGTAATTTGATGGTTCATCCAAGCAAAACTGAAGTACTGTTTATTTAACTTGTTAAAGAGATTATTGATTTGGCTCAGGAGCCAAGGGTAAAAATCACTCAGGTAGTTATAAATCTAACATTTTTAATTTCCTTATTGTTTGGGTGTTAATTTTTATTTTGTTTATAAACTCACCACATCGACAATATTGACATTTTATATGTTAGATATAAATTCACCATACCGACAATATTAAAATTTTATTTGTTATTTATCAGGGAAATTCCAGTTCTTGAAATGCATTTTTATATGTTTATGTACATAAACTTAATAAAAACACACTCAAAATGACTACTTGATTGCCAAAATCATGTCAGACATAATTTTGGGGTATCGCATGTGTTTTGTGAAAATATTTGCATTATTTTGTTTCTGATGCCAATGCTAATAAATACAGTATTCAAAAAATAAGAACCTTTCAAAAATGATAGGGATCACATGCAAATCTTATCCTCAAGTCTCCTATTTTTGCCATAACAATTAGAAAACCTCAACTATTAAGAGACCAAATTATTATGAGTAGAACTCTCACATAAACATAGCCAAAATTTTCCAGATATTTGTAGAAATCCAGCCTAGTTATTTGTTTTAGGTTGGGATATATTTGAACTTTATCTAAAATATAAGTTATTCAAATATCTAAACACAAAAATCTCAACTTCTCTCCAGTTAGTTCCTTCATAAATTGTCGCTTCTCTTTCAATGCAATCGTGCACAGTTTTAAGGTTATAAAGCCAATTTTCATGATGTTACATCAACTAGTGACTCTAAGTCTGGTGTAACTGGTGTCTTTTAAATCATTCCTATCAAATGTGGACCTGGTTTATGCGACCTTGAAAATCCTAACGAATTCTTATTTTAAACTATCATTAAGTTTCAATTTTACAACTAATTTTACTGTGAATACATCAGTCGCATCCATTTCTAATCAAGTAATTGACACAAATATTGAAAACAGAATTCCTAAAGGATAACCAAGGGACATTGCAGCTCTCTTTGATATTAATAGAAGTTATTTTATGTTTTCCTTTTCTTTTTTTTTTTTTTCTGGTGAAGGGAACCAAACTCATCGCCTTGCACTTAGGCAAGCACTCTAACCACTGAGTTAAATCCCCAGTCTCAACAGAAGTTATTTTAAAATAATCTCTATGTATTCAATTACTTGTAACAAATTTATATTTTATTTACACTGTGTTTGCAGCAGAAACTTCAGTCACAATAGATAATGTCTGTGTGAATTAAAGAATATGTATGAATGGGGCTGGGGATTTACCTCAGTGGTTAGAGTGCTTGCTAAGCAAGCACAATGCCCTGAGTTAGATCCCCGCCACCCACCCCCAAAGAAAGAATTTGCATGAAGGGTAAAAAATTTGAACAATGGTAACTAATGGATACACGTGGATATTGAGTACTTGATATATATGACTAACCTGAAGTGAAATATATTACATGATATGTTTGAGGAGGAATGATGTGAAGTATATCAAATAACAAAATTTATGTTGGTTACAAATTTATATTCTGATACTTGGGTAAATTACTAAATTTTACTTGTTTTCATTTACTTTAATGTAACTATGACTGCAATTAAGATAATATATTCCTAGTTTAAAACTTTCATGTGGGAATAGCATTTTCAAAGTCTATGGAATATCATTCATACAAGTCACTGACTCTAGAAGATTTAATGCCGTTCTAGACCAATAAGTAACTGCAACCGTGAATAAATCTTCCTCTTAATATTCCACTAATAATATTCAACTCACTGTTATCTGTTTCTCCTTGTCATACTGCTATAAACCACCTCCTGTAGCTTCAGTTTTCCTTTCTTTTATCATGTCTACATTCTCGTACCATTTCCTTTTATATTATTAATGTCTTACATAAAGCAAATAATAATCTTTTTTTACCGAACACCTGACTTAATCACTATTTAAAAATATATACTGACTTTAAAATGTACTTGTTTTCTGGAAAAAGAAAGTATCTCACTGATTAACCAGTATCTTCTAACTTAGGGGGCACCCAATTTGCTGGCCAATCAATACATTGTGATCTATGAGAAGTGTGGCAGGCTTGTTTGATATGGTGGCTATAGATTGGGGTATGGTTCTTTTCACACTTTTATACGTAAATGAGCAAATCCAGTTAAATATACTGCAGACTGTATTATCTCAATAATAACGAAATATATCTAAAAGACTTAATTGTTCACAGTATTGCTCTGTAACAAATTAATTTCATAAAAACCCATATGCCCTTAAATCGACCTGGATCATATTTTAGTTTCTGAGTGTAGCTTATTTGGGTGCCTCCAGATCACAGTGTCTAATGACATTGCCATCAAGCCATGAGGCACAACTGTATTGTTATGTAGTCTTATGTGAACGTCTGAACTACATAATTATTTCCATGATTATTTTCTATTTTTTTTTCCTGATGCTGGATTCAGGTTTTAAATTACTATCCAGCCTGCTGTCCAAAAACTTCCCTCATTTCCATGAAATTTTTTCTCTGCGAGATAAAAATGCAGTCTTCTTATAGTCTAATATTGGATGATATTACATCTGCTGTTATACATCAGTGGAAATGTAATCTGCTTTGTATTAAGCAATCGCTCTGCTTAAAGTAATCCAGTGATTTTTCATTGCACTTGTCTTAAGTTTACATTTTTTAGACTAGCCGGTATCTGCAGACACCTTCTCCCTATCCATTGTCATCATGGCAGTTTGATTTTTAGTCAAAGTCTATTTGTGCTTCTATAACAGAATACCTGAGACTGGGTAATTGATAAGGAACAAATTATATTTCCAAATTTTGTAAGAATCAGCATTTTTGGCATCTAATGTAGGCTTATTCTCTTCTTCTTTGATGACTTACTTGAAGGCTGCATTTTCCAGAAAGAAGGACCACTTCATTCCCACATAGCAGAAGCCAGAGTGTGAAAACAGGCGAACTCTTTCATTAAGGAGTTAATTAACAGGTGCCCTGGTAATTAGGGCCCCTAATCCCATCCATCTTGGTGGAGCCCCCATGACTCCATCAATCCCTCAATGTCAGATCAGTCAGTTGTCATAACTCTGACAGAAAAGAGTAGATCTCCTAATACAGCTGCATTGAGAATTACAGTCCCGAAATGAATTTTGGAAGGGACAAAAAAATTCAAACCACTGTACACTAACTGCTAATGAAATATGAGACACATTTTTAGGATGCTTAATGAAAAAGCAAACAGGAAACTAAAGAGAGGTAAGACGACAGGTCAATAAGTATAAAGACAATCAATCTTTTTGTTGAATCAAATAAATTGGTATTTTATTTTAATTCAATTTTCTCATTTGACCAATCCAATAACAATAGCAAAATCTTCAGGGCAGAATGTTGAGGTACTGACGGTCTTCTGCAGCATCGGGGTAGCGAAGGACAATCTGGAACTATCAGTGCCATTCCAACAGGGGCAGTGAGATGGCGGGGTGTCCCAGACAGTAAGGGACACTTACAAGTCACATGTCTGAGCCAAAATTCAGAGGTAACCTCTCTATTTCTACCTACGTGAACTTCTCCCTTGGCCTCCACCAGCTCTTTCAACATACATATAACCGTCCTTGCAGTGAATAACAACAAAACATATAAACAGTGGAGTTCATGATAAAAATTTAGAGAAAAAAATGGGATTAAAGTCATGACCACTGATATAGCAGAAGAAAAATTATTTTTAATTGAGGATCAATATTTGTAGCTTGAAAGTCTTTCTGTCCACCAATTTTGAGATGAATATGTAAGTGTGAAAGTTTGCCATCCAATAGACCTGGTTGGACTGGTTGATAATTAAACAATATTTTATTTTTAATATGCTCATTTACATTCTCAAGACATTTATCAATATATTACCATTTGCCAAAAATGAACGTAAACATTTCACTTATGTCATAACTAACCTTCCACATCTCATGGATCTTATCTTTATTTTATTTTATTTTATTTTTTTGATGAGGGGGATTGAACTCAGGGCCTTGCCCTTGCTAGGCGAGCACTCCAACCACTGAGCTAAATCCCCAGCCCCTTAATTTTAAAGATTGAAGTTATTCATATACAGGAATGAGAGGAGTTAAATTCACTTTTTCTACTTTCATGACAATATTTTCCTAAACATTAATTGAGAAGTTTAAAATAATCCATATATTAAGAGTTCAAGCCAGAATAATAATATTATACCAAGACCCTTGCATGCTATCATCTTGAAATATTTCTTGAATTTATTTTGTTCTCATATTTAAAAAAAACAAAAATATCTAAAGTGTACTACACTATATATAGGAAGTTTAGTTAATAAGACTTGTTTCTGGCAAGAAAAAAGAATTGTTTAAACCATTTGTTATTTGCATGAACACAATAGTTCTTTGAAAGAAAAACTTCAGTGAGCAAACATTTATTGACACAAACAAATAACAGACACATTGTGTACGAAAATTGGAAACACCTCATATTGGCAAAATGTGTGATGGACTTCCTGGTAAATATATTCTAAACATGAGGAATTTAGGTGGTTGATTATTAGCCACTTCGTGATAACTATATTATTAATCCTTAATTTTTGTTTCCTTTATGCCAGGTAGTGCTCACAAAATTTTTTAATATCACATATGAACAGGACAAGTAACATAAATTATGGGACATCCTGAAAGAAAAAGAGAAATAATGATAGTGAAAAAGGAAGATAGATATAATGTTTGAGATACAGTGAGACATAAACAGGGGACTGTAGTGTGAAAATATAGCTGCCTATTTTATCCAAAGATGAAATAGCTAGCTGGTTGCCACCAATAAATAGAATATTATTGTGTATTTGAAATTTTAGAGAAGAAATAATATTATAAGATTATGCAAACTAAGCATTCTCCTAAGCACTTTAAATATGCTCTTTCATAAAAAGCTTTGAAATAAGTCTAATATCCGTATGTTTTAGTAAGAAACAGAGTTTGATTATAAAAATTTGAATTTTCATACATCACAGCACACTTGAACATTAACATTTTGGTTTAACTACAGGTTTATTTTTATAGGCAAAATGGTTATTTAGATAATCATGATGCAAGATAAAATACTATTTATTTTAAAATAGTTGTATTTATAGGAAAAACTAAGTTGACTAGATCTTTATTGATTTTATTGAAAAATTACTAATTTATTCAAATCCATTTAATCTTTTAGTTGTAGCTTTCCAATTCTATTGTATTAAGTTCTTTGTAGGAAGATTCTTGTATTTTTCAGAAATTAAAATTCATATTTTATTATAAAACCAGGATGATTAAAGAACACAAAAATCTGCTTTTAATGATTTTTTGATACTTTAATCTACTACAAATTCTTTATTTGTATGGCTTTAAAACTTAAGGGCATATATATTTTAACAGTGTGAATAATATATTCTAAACAAAGATTATGGTTAAGGTTTTAGTATTATTAAAATAAGATTATTTCAATAACTTCTCCAAGAGGCAATTTCTAAGTATCTGTGTATTCCTAATAAATATTCAAAAATAGTACTAAAACTTTACCACTGGCTAATTTCAGGAATTTTTTCTCATTAAAATTTTGCTCCAGTGATATGAATCTCAAAAGATTGTCAGAGTTTATTGTAGTTATTACATCAAGTATTATAATTCCCACATCTTAAATAATAATTTTCTCTTTTAATGAAGATTATGATTAACTCTTAGTCATCACATAAAGTGCATTTAGAAAAATTTGATTTTGTAAGTTAAAGTTTAGGTCTAGAATTATTGATGTCTAATTTCTTTCATAAATGATTTTAATGCAAAATGCAATTGTCGTTAATACCTATTGGGTTATACCAGTATATCACTACCCAGCATCTCTGGCATTTTTGTTTTATTTCATGAAATTTAACTGTCTGAATAAGCATAACGATATTATCTCACAAAACCTTAAGAGTTAATTTTTTCTTGCTTTTCATAAGGTTTGATGAGATCAAAACTCCTGAATTAAATATGTATCACCTCACAAGGATAAGTAGCTATACTTCCTCTAGGGATTAGCAGATTCTGATTCATACTATTGAATATATCTGCCCTCTTCAGTGACGTCTTGTCCTCTCCTCTCAATACAACAGTGAACAATGGAATGCTGGATACTGAATAAAAGACACTTTGAAGATTTTGAGGACACATTTTTAAGGAATTCTCCACACTCAGTCATAATTTACAAAATATTACTTTGTGTTCTATGACTGGAATTCAGTGGGATTGCTACAATGCTACTTCATCTTTAATACCACTAAATCAAATGGTTTATTGTCCACTTATTAGTTTTCAATTTCTGGATAAAAATTACCACAAAGTGGTTTTAAACAGTACGCTTTTATTTTCTAATAATTCTTACTATCAGAACATTATTAAGCTTGTCTGAGTGTTTCCTTAGATCATCAGAAGTTTAAACTCAGGTATAAGACTCTTATCTGAAGGCTGAAGGAAAGAATCATCCTCCAAGCTCATTCATATGTCTGACTGAGTATTGTTTCTTGTAAGCCTGAAAGTAAGAGTACTTGGAATTAATGAGAAATCAGAAGACAGCACTAAGGGCATAAACACCTGTTTACAGAAGTAATGGCAGAAAACATTCCAGGCATGGAAAAAGAACTTAACACACAGAAGTGATGCATATAGAATCCCAAAAAGCCATGACAGGGGAAAAAAAAACTCTCCACTTTGCATAATAATTAAAATACCAGAAATCCAACATAGGAACAGAATCTTAAATCTTGAAGGCTGGTAGAGAAATGCAGTGAATCAGGTATAAGAGAAAACACATCAGAATTACAACAGACTTCTCAACACAAAACTTACATGCAAAAAGAACTTGGAAAGAAGTGTCAGAGAAAGTAGAATTCAGGCCAAAGCTGATCAAAAATGGCAAAGATGGACATACATTACATACTGGTTAATAAAACCATTCAATAAGAAGAGATAACAATTACAGTAAGTGCCCAACTTACGAACATTCAAGTTGTGAACTATCACGGATAAGAACGGATCTCACATTTGGATTTTTTATGCTTTATATTGTACTTTTATTTCAAAGGTATATAAAACTCACTTTGTTGGGCTAACGAATGATCCAACTTATGAACGTTCTCCCAGAGTGGAACTCATTCATAAATTAGGCACTTACTGTACAAACATATATGATCCAAACCATGGTGCATACAACTTCATAAACCAAACACGAATAGATATAAAAGATCAGATAACTATCAAAACAATTATAATGGAGGACTTCAATACCCTACCACAAAGAGATAGATCAATGAAACAAAAAATTAACAAAGAAATATCAGAGTTGAAACAAGCTTTTAAACAAATGGACTTAATAGATATATAGAGAGTATTGCATCCAGTGGCAACAGAATACACATTTTTTGAGAGTTATGGTATTTTCTCCAAAATAGGCCACATATTAGCTAATAAACCGTGCCTAAGTAAATACAAAAAAATCAAATTTTACCACAAATATTATCAAATCAGAGTGTAATGAAACTAGAAATGAACAGCAAAAGAAACAACAGAAACTATACAAACATGTGGAAATTAAACAATACACTCTTGAATCATCAGTGAGTCACAGAAGAAATTGAGGAAGAAACCAGACAGTTCCTAGAAATGAATAACAAGGCCAGTACAATGTGCCAGAACCTGTGGGCACAATGAAAACAATCTTGTAGTTATGAAAGCATACATCAGAAAAGCAGAGTGAGCCTAAATAACCTAATAATGCATCTCAGATTCTTAGAAAGCAAGAAAAATCCAAATCCAGAACTTGTATAAGGAAGGAAATTACAAAGATCAGAGCAGAAATTAATTACATAGAAAGTAAAAAAAAAAAAAATACCAACAATCAATGAATCAAAGAATACACAAACGGACAACCTTTAGTAAATCGTACCCCCAAAAGGAAAAGAAATACAAATTGATGCAATTGAAAATGAGAAAAGTAAAATCACAGAAGACCCTGCCAGAATACAGAAATTTATTAGCAAGTACTTCACAAATATATATGCCAAAAAATTGAGAAAGGAGAATTGGATTATTAGATTCACGTGAATTACCAAAACTGAACAAAGAAACTTAAAGATATTCAACAATCAAATAAGCAACAATACAATTGAGACAATTAAAAAAAACTACAAAATTCTCAACTAACAAAAGCTCAGGACATGATTGATTCACAGCTGAATTCTAGAAGAACTTCAAGGATGATCTAACACCAATACTCTTGGAACTCTTCAGTGGAATTAAGAAGGAAAGAATACTTCCAAAAATCATTCCTGGAAGCTAACACTATCCTGATCCCTAACTCAGACAAGGATAAAACCAAAAAAGAGAACTACAGCCCAATTTCTTTATTGAACATGCACACAAATATCCTATCAAGATACTGGCACACAGAATTCAACAAATCATCAAAAAGATCATATACCAGGACCAAACAGGCTTCATCCCAGGGTTGAAATGATGGTTCAACATACGTAAATCAGTAAATGTAATACATCACATAAACAGAAGCAAGGACAAAAATCACATGATCATCTCAATAGATGCAGAAAGAGCTTTTGACAAAATTCACCATACATTTATGCTGAAAATCTTGAAGAAAGTTGATATAGAAGGACCTTATCTCAGTCTGATAAAAGCCATTCAAGACTGACCCACTGCCAACATCATATTAAATGGGGAAAAATTGAAATGCTTCCCTCCAAGTTTAGGAATAAGATAAAAATGTACAATACCAACACTCCCGTTAAATAGCGCCCTCAAATCTTTAGCCAGATCAACCAGGAAAGAGAGAGAAATCAAAAGGATATGTATAGGAAAGGATGAAGTCAAAGTATCATTATTTACAGCTAACATGATCCCTTACTTCCAAGACCCAAAAACTCCTCAAAGAGACTCCTATAATAAATTACCAAATTTAACAATGTAGCAGGATACAAAATAAACACACAGAAATCAGTTACTTTTCTATACACTAATAATGAGCTCACTACCAAAGAAATTAGGAGAACAATATCATCAAAAAATTAAATACTTAGAAATTAACATAACAAAGCAAGTTAAAAATCTCTATAATGAATTTTACACCACTTTGAAGAAGGAACCCTAGCTGAGTGTGGTGGCTCACGCCTGTAATCCCAGCACTAAGGAGGCTGAGGCAGGAAGATTGCCGTGAGGTCGAGGCCTCTCTGGGTTACATAGGAGTTCAAGGCCAGCCTGAACGACCCAGCAAGACCCTGCCTCAAAGTATCCAAAATAAACAAATTAATTAATTACTTAATTAAACTTCCAAAACTAATACACATATTTAATACAATCTCAATCAAAATACCACTGGAATTTCTCGCAGATCTAGAGAAAAGTCTTAAAATTCATACGGAATAAGAAGAGTCCCAAAATAGCAAAAGAAATCCCAGGCATCAGGAGCTCAGACTTGAAGTTATACTATAACACTACTGTGATTAAATCAGCATGCATGCACAAAAACAGATATGTGGATCAGTAGAACAGAGTAAAGAAGCTATTTGATCTTTGGCAAAGGGGCCAAAAATACACACACTGAAGGAAAGACATCCTCTTTAATAAATGATACCTGGGAAATTTTAATATCCACACGCAGCAGATTGAGTCTAAGCCCATGTATCTCTCCATGTACTGAAGTAAAATCATTTAGATCAAAGATCTAAATGTTAAAACAGAAACATTTAATCTGCAGGAAGATGAAATAGGTACAACTCTTGAAGACACAGGCATAGGCTATAACATTTTGAATAGAAACTCAGTGGCATGAAAAATGATACTGAGACTCAACAAATGGGATTATATAAAATGTAAAAGCTCCTGCACAGCAAAGGAAACAACTAATAGAATGAAGAGACAACCTATAAAATGGAAAAAAAAAATCTGCCAGCTATTCATTGGACCGAGGATGAACATTTAGAATATATGAAGCAAAAAAAAAAAAAAAAAA
>PVJO010033212.1:0-12335 GCA_004026905.1 Hystrix cristata
GCTGTACTTAGTGCTCCAGTGTGTATGTAACAGTTTCAGGAATGTGAGAGGCAGCTGAGGTGGCATCAATGGCAGCAGCAGAAGCAGAAGCAGCTTCCTGAGCTGTTCATCTCAGCCATGAAATCCTAGCAGCCTCTTGACTCCTATACATCCAACCCTTCTACAGTTATACTTCCCTGTATTAAATACCCTTCTATCTGAAATACCTAAAGTATTTTCTATTTCCTACACTAAACCCTGACCAATCAATGAGACCTAAAAAGACTTTAATGATCTATCCAGTTTCACTCACCAGCTGCCCATCGTTGCTCCACACATGTCCATCTGCACATGTTGTGCCTGAGCCATGGCAGACAACTTGTACATCCAGAAGCGCAACATGTTGTCTTTTGGTTCTGTCTGCTTGAAAGGCCATCCCTCCGTGTGTGTGTGTGTGTGTGTGTGTGTGTGTGTGTGTGTGTGTGTGTTTACTGGGTATTGAACCCAGTGCCTTCACACTGAGCTACATCCCTAGCTCTTTTTTAAAAATTTTTTATTTTGAGACAGGGTCTCCCTGAGTTGCTAAATTGCCCAGACTAGGCTCGGACTCACAGTCTTCCTACCTCAGTCTCCTAGAGTCCTGGGATTATACACATGTACCATCAACCTGGCCTGAAAGGCTGCTTTTATCCTTCTTCCACTCTCTAACTCCTATTTATTCTCTGAGGTTCTACTTCAACTTTACCTAATCTGAGAAGCCTTCACTGATATCTCTGTTTCTATCTGTATGCTTACAATAAAAGTTGATTTTTCTTTTTTTTTTCTTTTTTTTGCCATACAGCATTTGAATCCCTACCAATATTTGAGATATCTCCATTCTTCTGGGACAGAGGCTTATGCCTATATAGAGATTGAAAGCGCCAGTTACTTGCTTTCTCACCTGTCTTGTAGTCAGAATGTGTGCAGTGATATAGGATCTGTTAACGAGAAACATTTATCTCAGATTTTAAATTAGAAGTGAATGACATGAAAAGGGTGTGTATTATTTGCAGAACTCTGACAATGCACAGGAGCTGGGAAGGTATCTAAAACTGGTTTCTAGAGGGATTTGCATCTGTAGTTCTAGCAACAGTGTTGTAGCAATGGTGTGGATAGTTTAAGGTGAATTGTCGGTGTTAGTGACCTAAACAACAGTACTCTCTCCAGTTCTGTATGATTTTGCAAGTTATTCCTGGCTTCATAGCCTCTGAGACTGGTTTTAAGCCTGCCGAGAGACTTTATGTACTAACCAATGCTCTTTCATAAATTCCTTTTCTGCTAAGTAAGTCAGAATCTCTTCTATTGCTTATGAACAAGAACTTTCACTTATCTAATTCTTTGCTGTTCTCTCACTGAACTTTGTATGTGTGAGTTTGGATTATTGTTCGACAAATATTTAACTCCAGCATACTCCAAGTACAGTTTCCTGCTCTGTTGATGTTGGGCTTGGGAGTATGTGTTTTTTGGCCAGTGGGATGTTGGCATTTGTAATTCAAGCAGAGACATGAAATGTGCTTGCATGTCTGAGCTTGCCTTCCTGCTGCTGTGCTAACAAGAGCATGTCCCGGGTTGCTGCTGATTATTCAGCCTCATCCCCGGAGTGAGATGCGTGGAACAGACCACACACGCCGGGCAGCTGCTGGTCCAGTGATGAGAGGTGCATGGGGCTGACCTGAACCCAGCCTGCATTGCAGAGCGGGGAGCTAGCCGTTCCTCAGGCCTATGGGCAGGAGGGTACATTTGCTATCTCACATTAACGCGCTCTTGTGCATGTCATATAGTACAGTGTGTAATTATTATTAATAGTTACAGTGATAGCCTATTTATACCTACTGCTTTGCTTGTCTGTTGCTCACTACTAGATGGCAAGGTTGTTGAGGGCAGATACTATGTCTTATTTGTGTTCACATTTTCAGTGCTTAACATAAAATGTAGCTAAACCTCAGTGAATGTTTGATGGATGAATACATAAGTGAAAGAATGGTGAACATTCTAGAAACTGCATTTTGGAAAGTCTATTGCATCACAATTGAAGCTTTTCAGAACAACATCTCTTTATTAAAATAGTTATTCTGCTGAAATACAGTAAAATTGATTATACTGAGCTAGAGTCAGTCATATCAGGGCACTACAACAATCCATTCCTGAGCATACTCCTTATTTTGTTTGTGGTTTTGGATACTCGATGAGGTAAAAACATGGAAACAGCTCATAATAAATTTGCCTGGGAAACCTAGCAATTTAGGGAGATGCTGTCTAGAAATAAAAAATTTTAAAAGGGCGAGGGAGGTATCTTAGTGTGAAGGCCCCTGGTTCAATCCCCAGAACCCCCATCACCCCAGTCACATGCCAAAAATCAGGACTCTGTCGAGGCTGAGAGATGAAAGGAATGTAAAGAATGAGTTGTAAACAATTAAAATGAGTTTATGTTTTGTCACGATCAGAAGAGTTTTGAAGAGTCTGTAAGAACTGCATGAAAATGGCTGTGTCAAAAAACTGAATTTGAGGCTCTGCACACATCTCATCTGAGTCAGAACTGTAGGGCGTGAACAGGGCACCGTGTCGTAAACAGGCAGTTATGTTGTCTTCCATGTAAGAGACAAGCCAGTCTCTTAGGACAGCAAAACTGTTCTTTAATGAAAACCAGAAAGTAATCTCTACTTCAGGTAATTCTAGGCGAGATTGTATGTAAGGTAAACCTTTATCCAGGGTGGAGTCTATGTATCCAGAAAAATGGATTAATCATAAATCCTTCAAGTAGTTCCTACTTTACTTTCAACTGCACTTGAAAAAAAAACAGTGAATAGCTCTGAATTTCAGATTACCCTCCTCCCCAAAAATATGTAGAATACAGCGATTTGTTGTCACTAATTAAGCACAGAGCCTTATGTTTTAATAATCAGCAGAGCTAGGGGGCAACATTGACATTTTCTGGTGAATATTAAAACATCCAAAAAGTCAACTGGATAGAAAGTCACTCTACGTGGTACTTGGAGTTGTGCCAAAGAAATAAAGAACAAGGATGAGATTGTCTTCAGAAAGTAATTTGTGTCCCCTCTGAAGTACAGACAAATGGGTAACTGATGTTCTAGAGGTCCACACCATAAACCACAGCAGTAATAATTTTAGTCTCAAAAATGTTAAATATCAGCATCTCGTCCTTCAGCATTAAAATCTGTATACTGAGCTACTCCTAGGCTGTCTCAAGGTTAATTTACTATAGAATGACCCACCCAACCCTGCCTGACTTGTGAATATAATATTGGCCCAAGATGGCCGAAGTTGCAATTTACGTACCTAGTATGAAACTGGCCTTTTTTTTGGGGGGGGGGGGCGTGCTGGGGATTGAACACAAAACTTCGTACATGCTAGGCACACACTCTGTCACTGAGCATAACCCCAAGTCTGATACAGCATTTTAATTGGTGCATCAGGTAAGCAACACTAAGCGAAGCTTCACATTTTCAGAGCACGAAGGGAACAGTGTTACCTGCAACACAAATATTTGAGAGCCATGGTGAAATGGCAAAGTCAATTGAAATGAGGTTCTTCTTCAAGTACTGTCTCTGCTCTTCTCCTCCTTCCACTCCTTTAAGAACTCTGATTGAATATTAGATTCCCTGGCCTCTTCTATATTTCCTAATTTGTCTTCCTTATTTCCCATATTTTTTGTCTGTCTATGCTGCATTCCACATAACATCTTCCAACACATCTTCTAATTTGCTGTTATATTTTTCTGATTTGTCAATTTCATTTATTGCATTTATTTCTATATAGTATCATTAGTTCTTGCCAAATATCATCAGTCACTTTTTAGAGTATTCTGCTACATTAAATTTGTTTTTTATTTCTTTAACTACAGTAAGCCCAGTCTTTAAAATAATCTGTTTTATAATTCATATATCTACTACATCTTGTGTTTATGGTTTCCTCATGGGACTTTTTTCCATATGTGAGGGTATGTGTGTGTTTTTGCACACATGTGTGTTTTACTGTACCCTGCTTATTGTCCCTAAAATATTATTTGAAAGAATTTCTTAGGTCCAAGATTAAGACACTTTCGCTTAATGAGGATTTTCTTCTACCAGTTTAAGACCATATTACTCAACCTCATGACTTTGTGTTCCCTGGACCACCCACACCCAAGTCTGTATAGTTCTTAGGAAGCTAAGCTTCACAATGAGTTCTTTCCATTTTGCATCTGTTCTTCTTGTGTTAAGATGTTCTTTTCCATCCCCTGGTGAATGAAAGCACAAGTATAATTCAGGTTTTCTTTCATTCTGAGGATAACGCTCCTCTGTGGTGAGGGGGTCACCTGTTAGGCTCCCCTTCTCAAGGAGGTCCTGCTTATCCACTCTGAATTCCCCTTGTACATAAATCTGGTAAGGACAAAGTCCAAGTCTGCCCAGACCCACAAGTTCCTTCTGAGAGAAAGACACATCAGTGCACCCTCGATTGGCCCCTCTCTCCAGAGTCCAGTGCTTCCTCAGAGGTGGTCTGTAATTTCTTACTAACCTGACAGCTCTACAGTACTTCTGAGGAAAAAACACTGCTGAGAAAAAATATTTTTCCCAACATTTTGATTTTTTTTTTACAAGCAGGAAGATTCAGAGTAAAAATAAAATAACCATAAAATGAAGAGAGGGAAATGAAAGAGAATGAAGAAAAATTTATCAATCCACATGTTAACCAGGTTTTGGGGTGCTGGAGCTCCTTTTAGAGGTGATTTCTTGGTTCTTTCTTCCCTGAGCAAACAATTGGTCAAGACAAGAGCAAATGGTAATAAGGTTTTACATCTGTTAAAGATAAAGGAAAAAGAAACAGGCTCTGCCAAGCAAGTTTGAGCCAAGTGGAAGTAGGAAAAGACGCACACCCTATGGCGTGAACTAGTGTGAAAGAACACAGTAGCCGGGACCTCCATGGTGACTGTCTTTTTCTTATTTCCTACCCCGAGGCTGGCATCAGGTCTGGGCTGAGAAGTCCACATTCAGGGCTTTGGGAACCGTTCTGTGCATGTTTCCTGGGCGTTTGTAATTAACAGGTCACACATTACTTTCCCAGCTAATTTGTCATGCTGTCCTGGGATTTTGTAATCAACAGGTCATGCTAGTCTTCACCACACCCTAATCTCCTGCCTCATTTCACCCTGAGAAACATATATGCCCTTAATTCTTTATGGGGTACTGAGGGCATGGAGGTCTCTGTCTTCATATAGCTACATCCTGCAGGAAGGGGTTGTAGGCCCTACCAGCTGATCTCCAACTACCTTGGGGCACTGTGGCTCACTGGCTGGGTTGAAGGTAAAAAAAAAAAAAAAATTGAGAAGACAATGAGAAAAGAGTTGATGACTATGGAGCTGTCTGTCTGATGGGAGAAAGAAAGTAACTTTACTATTAGGATGGGGATGTAGAACCCAGTATGAAGAGGAAGTCAGATTTCCATGCTTTCTGTGGAGGAGAAAGTATGGCAAAGAGGGATGTTAGATAAATTATCAAGAACCTGAGAGCTGTAGCCTTAGCAAGATCACCCATATTAGGGATCTAATAAAAATTAGGAGTCTCAGTACAGATGCCCAGTTACTGGAGTCTTGCTTTTTGAAGAGGAACCTCAGGTCTTCCAGAGGTTCACATGAGTAGTTTTTTTTCTTTTGGGTGGTCTCTTTTTTTAAATATTATCTTCTTTTACATAATATCTATTATACCTCTTTGTCCTTATTTACACTTATGGTTTCTCATATCAGAGAAACAATTTGATGTGTACTCATGAGTATCTGATTTATTTCATTTAAAAGTATGTTCTCAAAGTGCATCCATTTACCTACAAAGTCTGTAGTTTATCCTTTTCGTGACACAGTAGTACTCCATTATGTAGAAAAACCATATTTTCTTTAGCCATTCCTTAGTTTAAAGTACAATTTTTAAAATCTCAATTTCCTTGTCACCTTTCTACCTAGCTTTCATTTCTTCTATCCTACCTCATGTAGAAGGCAATAAAAGAAAAAAGCACAAACTAAAATCATGATAAATTTTTAAAAACACAAGCTAAAATAGAAATAAACCCATGTTGTAAAATGATACATTCAGTATTGAGACTGGAAGGTAGGGCATGACTGAACCTGGCTGGGGAAGGTGTGGCAAGATCCCAGAACACAAGTACAGAGTATGTCCCAAAGCCGTACACATAGATTTCTTATGAGGACTCAAGCAGGTCTTTGACAGGATGGCTTAGACTTGATGTCAGCCTGAGAAGTGGGTGATAAAGAAAGGACATTCGCCATTGAGTTTTTGTCACTGTGTTTGCTCTTGCATAGTGGCCCATGGTGCATTTCTTTTCTTAATTTTACTTGGCCCAAACTCACCCTGGAAAGTCTGTTTGTTTTCCTACCTTTAATAAAACTTTGGTACCATCTGTGTTTGTTGCTATGGCTTGTGTCTAGATGCCCCCCGAAAGCCTCATGCGGTCATAGGTGGGGCTTTTTCAGAGGTGACTGGCTCTAGAGTGTGTGATTGATTCAGGGAGCAGCTGGGATTAAGGGTGGTAGGATTAAGGGTGTGAGTGCTACCTACCCTAAGGGTGGGTAGCCTGGATACAATATAAGGGACAGAAAGAGGCTTGCTGCCAGTTACTCGTAGTTTGTTGCTTGCCTTGCTGGTTCCTGCCTGTCATGAATGGTTTCTCCTCTGCGATGCCCCTCTGCCATGCCATCCTGCCTTGGAGCCAGCCAACTATGAACTGAAACTGCTATAAACTGTGAGCCAAATAAACCTTTCCTCCTTTAACTTTGGGTGTCAGGTATTTTGTCCCAGCAATGAGAAAAGCAAACACTTGTCTTGACCAATTCTTTGCACGAGACAGAAAGAACCTAGAAACCACTTCCAAAAGGACACTCTGGAACCCCCCAACCCAGGAATATTTTTGGCTTAGCCAGCCAGGAGAACAAGTGAGGCCCTTTGGGCACATTTTGTTTTGTTTCTCTCTCCCTCCCTTAGGCTGGAGAACCCAGAAGACTTCTCATGATGTCAGGAAGGGACACGTTCCCATGTTTCCCACCGTGCGGGGTGTGGGGAGAATGCATGACTGCTGTGCTTTTTTTCCAGCTGTAGGAAGCCTACAGGCCCACTTGAAGTTTATCTCCCCTTTTCTTCTCCTTCTCTTTTCTCATCACTCATCATGGATACAAGTCAATTGAGAACAGCCAGTGTGCCTGTTATTAACTCAGGTGTGGAATGATCATTTAGGTACTATGTGTGCTGGAGTTTAGTGTACCTTTCTGACCTCATGTTTCTGTTCTCTGTGATACTTTGCTCAGCTTTCTCACTCTTTTCAGAAAAACAGCTTTTGGTAACTTGGTTCCCTGTCTGAGTAGCCGCCTACCCCAGTTTACTCCTTTTTGTGAAAAAAGTCTCTTCCGCACTTTTCTCCTGGATGGACTTTTCTTTCTCAAATCATTATTCCATCCTAGTCAGTTCACCTCCTCACCACTTTGGTTCGTCACATGAATCAGCCACGTGGATTCTGCCACCTTTGATTTCGAGTGACCTCATGATCACTAGAAAATCTCACTCTTGTAGACAGTAGTTAAGTCTCTGATTAAAAGGAACATGTGGGCTTTCTCTCTGTTTTCATTTGAATTAGGCTAGATCCCATCCTTATTTCTTATAACAAAATGCAGGTAACTGAGTAACATATACCTGAGCAGAAAAAAAAGAACAGCCAATAAAGCTTAACTCAAGTCTGTGAGTCAAAGGTAGAGCCATCCTCATTCTTAGAATTTTTAAAGGTTTTTTCCTTAACAAAATAGTTTCCATCTCTACTGTTTTAAACAAATTACCAAAGTTTTTACTATCAGGGTAAATGCAAGAGATACTGTCTCCCATGCAGTTATACCCCACTTAAGTAGAGCCACCAAGTGACTACAGTGGCTAAGGGAATCCAGTGGGGGGGGGGTCCGCTGGGCCTTGTGTGAGTTTCAAAGGGCTATATAGACCCATCGAATGGCTCAATACTCCTCTCCCTAAGGAACCCGTGGGCCCCAGTGTGGAGACAAAAAGTCCTCAGTAGTGCTTTCTTCTTACTTCTATGAAAGATGCCAGTATCACCCTAAGTTTGGACAGAGATGTCTGTCTAGTGAATACTTGAGTCTCACAAGAAATGCTTTGTGGGCTCATTAGGTCTCTTCCTTCTGCATAAGTCATAATTTTAAGGACCTGAAACCTAATTGTCTGTATCTCTATAGGCCCCAAGGTGAGCCATGGGAAACCTCACAAACCATGCCCCGTGGATTCCACTGACTTCACAACTGGGCCTCATCCTTGATCAGCGAGAAAGGTTTGACCCTGCCAATTTAAAAAGGAACAGTTTATCTATTATTGCAATATGGTTTGGGTTCAATATGAACTAAGAAATGGCCAGAGGTAGGTACAGGATGGCAGCCACAGCTATGTTAACAGAGGAAGACTCTAGGAAAAACGAGGCTTGACTCCCCATCAGGTCAGAGTGATTTTTGGGACCAAAAGTTGTTTGTGGTTAACAGGGGAATGGCTTCCCAAGTATCAAGCTAGCTTTTAGGCACCCTAAGGTTATTATAAAACTTGCACTACTCCTAATCCTGCCTCTCTGATGCCTACAGCCTCAGAAGTTAGCCACTCTTTGTAAACGAGTGATCTCCCAGACCTAGCAAGCAGACAGGACATCAGTGACCTCCCTCTCCAAGATCCTGAAGAGGTATGATTCACTGCTGGAAGTAGCTTTGTTCAAGAAGGACATCAAAAGGGAGGTGATGCAGTTGTCAGTTAACAACAGATCATTGAGGCCAACTTCTTCCAGGGACCTCTGCTCAAAAGGTAGAGCTCATAACTCTTACTTGGGCATTGAGATTAGGAAAAGACAAGAAGTAATATATTTATGCAGACTCCATATATCCTTTTCTGATGGTACATGTCCATGAAGCAATCTGGAAAGAATGAGATGCTGACTAATAAGTAATCATCATAAAACACAAGCAGGAAATTCTACAACTCTTAGAGGCAGTCTACCTTCCCAGTCAGGTCACTGTCATTCATTGCAAGAGATCCCAAAGGGACATGTCCGAAGTCTCCTTGGGAAATCAAAAGGCTGACACAGAGGCAAAACAGGGCAGCCTTATAGTCCCCTCAAGAACCTGGCCTTATTCCTAGTTCCTGAGAAGCCATTCTGGTCCTTCCTCAAAATATGTATTGACAAGCTATAAAAATCCTATATGGAAAATGATCCTTAGAATTTTCACAGAACTAAGAACAAAGCTATTCCTGAGAACCTCTAGAAGACCTGAGGCTTCTCTCCATAAAGCAAGACTCCAGTATTGTTCTGGGCAAAGATAAGTAAAGTCATTAATTCACCACACCTTTCTGGGCCCCTGTATTGAGGCTCCTAGTTTTCTAACTTTTTTTTTAAGTACATATTTGGCATACATATTGATCACATCCATCATAAGGAATGTGTACCTGTACATAATATATCTTAATTCTTTTTTTCCCAATTCCACTCCCATCCCTTCACCCCTTCCTCCCCTCCCCATTTACAAAAGCTTTGTTCCCATGTTTTCCTTCCATTTTCTTTTTTCTTTTTCCCTTCCTTCCCTTCCCCTTCCCCACTCACTTGTTCTCTTTCCCATTTGAACATGTTCTGCCTACTTGCCAGTATCTATCATCCATTATGCTCCTTATGTATGAGGCTCCTGCTTTTAATTAGATGCATTATGTGGGTGATCTCGTTAAGGCTATGACTCTCAGGCCCTCGATATTTCATCTAACCTGCCTCTTTGCCATACTTTGTCCTCCACAAGAAGCATGCAAATCTGATCTGCTCCTCATCTTTGGGTTCTACATCCCCAACATAACAGTAAAGGTACTTTCTTTCTCCCATCAGACAGCTCGATAGTCACAAACTCTTTTCCCATTGTCTTCTGACAGTTTTTCTCTTCAAACCAGCCTGCAAGCCACAACACCCCAAACTAGTTGCAGAGCACATAATCCTCAGTCCCTCAGCATCCCATAAATAATTATGGGGTGTCTTTCAGGAGGAAATGACACAGGAAGGTAGGGCATGACTAAACCTGGCTAGGAAAGGAGGTATGACAAGATCCCAGAACACAAGCACAGAACAGTTCCGAAAGCCTGGCACTTGGACTTCTTGTGAGAACTCCAGCGGGTCTTCAATAGGATGGCCTAGACCTGACATCAACCTGAGGAGCGGGTGATACAAAAAGGACGGGCCACAGTAAGTTTTTGTTAGTGTTCGTTCTTGCACAGTGGCCCATGGTGCACTTCTTTTCCTACTTTTACTTGGCCCAAACTCATCCTGCAGACCCTGTTTCTTTTCCTACCTTCAATAAAACTTTCTACAATTGCACTTGTCTTGACCAATTCTTTGCTCAGGACAGAAAGAACCTAGAAACCACCTTCAGAAGTAGACTCTAGCACCCCAAAACTGGTAACAGTATGATGTTATTTATGTGATTTTCTGTGTGTGTGTGAGGGTTAAGGCAAGGTTTTGCTCCATTAATTCAGGTTGGCCTTGAACTTACTATGTAGCTCAATCTGGCCTTGAACTCACAGTGATCCTCTTCCCTCAGCCTCCCCTGTGCTGGGATGATAAGCATTTGCCACCACACCCAGCTATGTGAAATCCTTTAAAAATAAAATAACATAAAACACGAAAACATTTATGGCAATGAACTTCAGCAGAAGGAAAAGGATTAAAGGGAGCAATGTTTGTTTCCTTAAAAAGAGAGAATTTGCCAGCTTCAGTGTAGGCAAAAACCAGGGCTAGAGTTACCCCAGCTACTCTGAAGGTTGAGGCAAAAAGATCACAAGTTCAAGGTTAGTCTGGGCAGGCAACTTAGCGAGACCCTGTTTGTAAATGAAATATTTTAAAAGGGCTGGAGATGTAGCTCAGTGGTAGAGTGCTGGCCTAGCATGCATGAGGCCCTGGGTTTAATCCCCAATAGAGGAGAGAGAGAGAGAGAGAGAGAGAGAGAGAGAGAGAGAGAGAGAGAGAGAGGAGAAAAAGAAGAAGAAAAGGAGGAAGAAGAAAGAAGAGGAGGAGGACAAGGACGAGGAGGAGGAGAGGAGGAAAAAGAGAGGAGAGGAGGGAAAGAGAGACAGAATGAGCTGAAGCAAACATGGCAAGTCACTGTCTATAAATCTTGGAAGTGGGTATATATGTGTTATTGCTTAAACTTTTTGGTATATTTGGAATGTCTCATAATTTAAAATGTCTTAAATAAAACTATTAATTCACTCTTAAAAGTTTCAAGGAGAAAAGCCAACCGGATGCCAAGATTAGAGTGGTACCTCGATTCTCGAATGCTGCTCCTGAACAATTCAGCTAGCAAACAGAAGTGTTCAGCAAAATCTTGCTTCAGTTTGTGAACTCCACATCCCGGGAGGCACATGAACATGGCCACCTTCGCCACATGAACACAAAAGCAGCCATCTTTCCCAGAATCATGGAATGAATTAAGTTCATGACTGAGGCACCACTGTATTTGATAAAATTCATCATCCACCCAAAGTGGCTGGGTCAACCTTAGTCAAATAGCAGTAGAATGAATGCTTGGTCTGACTTTCATTCCCTCAGCAGAAATGCTGAGAGATGCAAGAGTCGGTCCTTCACTTTTTAGTTTCAAATTAACTCTCAAAAACACTTGATGAATACGATAGTTTAAAAGAAGCAGAATGACTAGATGCATGTAGGGCCAGGACTGGGATGAGACTGTGAAGACGACCTCCTCAAATGCTTCACTCTGGCCCTGCTCCTGCATGGCAGGTGTGCATTTAGTTTTCTAGAAACCACCGCATCCTTACCAGTGTTTAGTATGGTCAATCTCATTAATTTTATACATTCTTCTATTGGGGAGTGGTTAAAAAAAAGAGGAAAAACAGGGTCTCACTGTGTGGTCCAGGCCGGCAATCCTCCGGAGTGCTAAAATTACGAGGATATTCCACCATGTCTGACTTTAATTTTAGGCATTCTAGGAAATGGGTATGTGGCTTAACTTTGCATGTTTTTCATGACTAATTATACTGAGCATCTTTTCATGAGTTTATTGACCATCCATTTATCTTCTATAGTAAACTCTGTGTTTAAATGCTTTGCCCACCTTTTTGGATTTTTAAAAAATTTTAGATCTTTGGGAAATCTTTTTATATGCTAGATACAAGTCCTTTATCTGATATGACACTTATTTTTCCTGGTCTGGCTTGTCACAACATCTTTAGAAGTGCCAAAGATCTTAATTTGTTGTAATACGATCCATCTTTTTTATGATTCATGAT
>PVJO010033213.1:0-12320 GCA_004026905.1 Hystrix cristata
AGAATTCCAAATTTAAGGCCGGCCTGGGCAGTTTACCAAGAACTTGCCTCAAACTAAGATTTTAAAAATGGCTGAGGGTGTAGCTCAGTTGAAGAATGTTACCTAGCATGTGCGAGGCTCTGGGTTCAATCCCCAGGCCACGAAAGGAAAAGAAAAAGACAAAGATTTGATTTTGGTAATGTTAGTTACTTTCATATGTAGATTTCTTCTATTTGCCTTTTCTATAATAACTAATAAATGTGAATTTCAAATTTATCTTACTATATTTTGTATTTTAATATTTATATTCACATCTCTAGTATTCTTTTAAAGTCATAAAATTAAAACATCGTTTTCATTATTTTATTTTCTATTGTTTTTACTTAACTTAGAAGAGTCTTAGATTTCCAGAAACATATTTGCAAAGTGCTGTGCCTTGTCTCTAGGTGTCCCCCAAGGGCCCCACGCACTCACGGGTGGTCACTACAGTAACTGCTTCTCAGGAGCCGGCCCGGGTGGGAAGGCGGGTCGCTGGAGTTGTACCTGTGGAAAGTGTAGCCCCCTCCCTGGCTCCTCCTTCTCCTTCTGCTTCCTGGTCACCATGACTTGAGCAGGTTTTCCTCTGCTACATCCCTCTGCCATGCTGCTGCTTTTTTTAGAGCCAGAAACAGTTCCTCTTGCTCTGTCCTTTTTCCCTGCAGGCCAAATCTCTGAAAGCTGATCCAAAACAAACCCTTCCTCCTTTGAGTTATGAGTGTTGGGTATGGTGTCTTGGAAGTGAGAAAGTAACTAGGATACAAAGGCAGAACATGGCATTCTCATTTATCCTGTATCCGTCTATCTCCGCATGTTACTAACACCTTACTGTGGTATGGTACATCTGTTACTGTGGTTAACAAAGTTAAAATACATTCGAATTTCTTTGACCTTTACCTAATATCAGAATCCTATTCAGAATATCACACTTACTAATCAAGATTACTTGGGCTAAGCTTAGCTCTGACAGTTTCTCAGACGGTTCTAGCTTTCTTGATGACTTTGACACTTTTGTAAAATACTAGTCAGCTGTTTTGTAGAATGTCCCTCAAATGGAGCCTATCTGATATTTTCTGCATGATTAGATTGGAATCATCTGATGTACGGCGGAAGTGTACAGAGGTAAAGTCCATTTTCATATCATATCATGGCACATACTAGCAATATTACTTATCACTCACAGCTGATAACTGTTTTAACCTTTATTGTGGGCCTGAGTTGATGTTGGCTTTCTCTACTGTAAAGTTATTTTCTGCTCCTCTATATCAAATTCACTGGAAGGGATTTACTCTGTACAGCACACACTTATGGAGTGGGGTTTATAGTCTCTTTTTATTTTATTTTATTTTATTTTTATGGTGCCGGGGGTTGAACTCAGGGCCTTGTGCTTGCAAGGCAAGCACTTTAATCACTAAGCTAAATCCCCAGCCCCTATAGTCTCTTTTTAGGGTGAAGTACACACATAACTCATTTACAAGTGTTTCCCATGAAAGATTTGGCTCCTCTCCCTTATTTAATTTCAATTATTTATCTCTATCAGTATAGACTCATAGGCATTTACTTTTACACTTTGAGTTATAATCCAATCTTACTGTATTCATTTTATCACTTAAATTGTCCTATATAAGGTGAATCATTTTGGAGGTTTTTGGTAAATGATTTTATTGTTTTTCTAGAAATTATCCAATGATTATAATATGGATTATTAATTTGACAATTAGGAAAGCAGTTTATTTTGTGAATAAATATTTTAGACATAGATGTAATCAAAAGGGAAAATACAAAGTAGGATAAGAATTACTACACGAGACAAATACAACAAATTTTCTATTCATGACTACATGAGTTCTTATTTTATTATTACTATGTACTATAAAATCTTAATTTTACCATTTTCTAAATATTGCTAACCTTTTATACCTTTTAAATTGTAAACTCCTTTCCACTTGCAACATTTTGTTATGTATTTTATTTCCATTTATATCTTAAACTCAAGAAGACACTTTGCCACTAGTCCTCTTCAAAATATTCCTCCTGGATTGAAACTCACTTATGCCATCATTCTGGCCACTTCCTCAAGTGGTACCGGATGTCCTCTTTGTGTCTTTTCATGGTTGCCGCAATTTCCTAAATCAAAATAAAACACTATGGCATGTACTCCTACACCTTATTTACCATTTCTGGCACTGTGCGACTGCTGATTCTTCTCCAAATTCAAAATGACAATAAAAGCCAGTCACGGTGGCACATACCTGTACTCCCAGCCCTCAGCAGGCTGAGGCAGGAGAATGGCTGTGAGTTCGAGGCCAGCCTGAACTGCATAGCAAGACCCTGTCTCAAAACAACAAATGACCATAAAATGTAAGTGTTTTGAATTGATTCAGAATATGAAACAGCTACAAAAAGACACTCATGGAAAAGGAAATCAATAAAAAAAAAGAAAATTTGTAAGCATCCAGAAACTTAATAACACACTCCTGAACACCCAGTAAGCCAGAGAAGAAGTCAAGGAAGAAATTAAACAATTTCTGGAATCAAAGACAATGCCAGTACAATTTACCAGAACCTATAGAATGCAGTGAAAGCCGTCTTAAGAGGGATGCTTCCTGCAGTCAAAGCAAACATAGAAAAACAGATCAAGCTCAAATAAATAACCAAACAGTGAACCTCAGTGTATTCAAAAACCAATGATCCAAACCCAAACTGAGTGTAAGCACTGAAATCATGAAGAGGAGAAATTAATGAAATTGAGACTAGAAAATACAGAGTCAATGAATTGAAGAGCTGTTCTTGGAAAGAATAAACAAAACAGATACACGCTTGGCCAAACTTATGAGAGAGAGAGAGAGAGAGAGAGAGAGAGAGAGAGAGAGAGAGACATCAATTCAATTAGGAAAAAAAAAGATGAAATTACATTAAACAGTCAAAATCCAAAAAACAATAACTAGTAACTACTATGAAAAATTGTACTTCTACAAATTGGAAAGTCTTGAAGAAATGGACAGAGTCCTAGACTCATACAAATTACCAAACTGAACCTAGAAGTCATAAAAGTGCTAACCAATCCACTAATAAACAATGAAATGAGGCAGTAATAAAAATCCTATCAACTATGAAAAGCCCAGGAACTGATGGATTACTGCTGAATTCTACACGACTGTTAAGGAGGTTATAACACCAACACTCACCAAACTCTTCAATGAAATCGAAAGGGGAGGAGTGCTTTCAAACTCAGCTCTGAAAGCTACCATTCTTCTGATCCCAAAACCAAAGACCCAACTAATAAAGAAAACTATAGACCGATCTGCTTAATGAGCATCAATGTAAAGACCTCAGTAAGATATTGGCAAAGAGAATATAACAAATTATCAAAAATTATCATGAGCAAGTAGGCTTCATTCCAGGTTTGAAATGACAGTTCAACATATGAAAATACACAAGAACAAAAAACACATGATTGTGTCAATAGATACATAAAAGCCTTTTGACAAAATCCAACACAGATTAATGATAAAATCCCTGAAGAAAATAGGCATAGAGGGATTTTACTTTTATCTGATAGAAGCCACTTATGACAAACCAATAGCCAACATTATATTAAACAGGAAAAAAAATGAAATCTTTTCCTCCCAAATCAGGAGCAAGGCAAGAATGCCTGCTATCACCACTCCTGTTCAACATAGCACTTGAAGCACTAGCCAGAGCAATCAAGCAAGAAAAAGAAACAAAAGGAATATGCCTAGGAATGGAGGAAGTCAATTTATCATTATTTGCAGATGGTATGATTCTGTATATAGAAGACTCAAAAGTTCGGTAAAAATCTCCTAGAATTAATAAACAATTTCAGCAATGTAACAAGACACAGAAATAGCACACAAAAAATCAGTAGTGTTCTCATACACCAGTAATGAACTCGGTGAGAAAAAAATAGAAAAACAATAGTATTCACAATAGAATGAAGAAAAATTAAACATGTAGGCATTAACCTAAGGAAGTGAAAGACCTTTGCAATGAGAACTATAGTACTCTGAAAAAGGAGATCAAATAGGACAACTGAAAATGGGATGATAGTTCCTGTTCCCCGATGCGCAGCATCAATATTGTCAGAATGGCCACCCTTAAAAAACTGATGTGTAGATTTAATGCAGTCCCAATCAAAATACCTATAGCATTCCTCACAAAACTAAAAAAAAGCAGTTTTACAATTCATATGGAAACAGCAGACACCTAGAATAGTAAAAACTGTCCTGGGCAACAAGGCCAAAGTAGGAGGCATCACAATCCTACAAAGCTACAGTGATTAACCAAAACAAACAAACAAACAAACAAAAACCCAAAACAACAACAACAACAAAAACGCAACATGGTATTGACACAAAAACGGAAATGTGGATCAATGGAACAGAAGTGAGAATACAGAAACAACCCTAGACACATTTAGCTATTTGATCTTTCACAAAGAGGCCAAAACTAATGCTGAAGGAAAGACGGCCTCTTTAACAAATGGAGTTGGAAAAACTGGGTGTCCATCTGCAGAAGACTGAATCTAGACCCATGTTTATCACCAGTTACTAAAATAAAATCAAAATGCTTGAACTATCCAAAATGAATGAATTATCCAAATATTAAAACTGAAACGCTTAAGCTCCCGGAAGATAAAAATAGGTAAAACTCTTGAAGTCATAGATGTAGTCAAGGACTTTCTGAGCAGAACTCCAATTGCACAAGCAATAAAAGCAAGCGTGAACAAATCAGGTTATATCAAATTTAAACACTTCTACACAATAAAGGAAATAACAGAATGAAGAGACAACCTACATCATGGGAAAAAATTTGCCAGCTGCAATTCTGACAAAGGACTACTATCTAGACTATACAAAGAGCTTGAAACACTTACAGCTCCCAAAATAAAAGAATAATTATAAAATGGGAAATTGAATAGATTCTCAGAAGAAGGAATATAAATGGGCAATAAATACGTGAAAAATGTTCATCTTTGCTGGCCATTAGAGAAATGCAAATTAAACAGCACTAAGATTTCGTATTACTCCAGGAAGAATGGCAATCATCAAGAAATCAGACAAGATCGGGCGCGTTCAGGGTGGTATGGCCGTAGACCATCAAGAAATCAAATGATAACAAATGCTATAGTTCTGTGCAGATGTGGTACACAAAGAACTCATCCACATTGCTGGTGGGAATGTGAACTAGTATAACCACTATGGAAATCAGTATGGCGGTTCCTCAGGCGACTAAATCTAGAAATACCATTCAACCCAGTGATTCCTCTTCTAGGTATCTTCCCCAAAGAGTTACAACATTATATTACAGCAATACCTGCATACCCATATTTATAGCAACACAATTCATAATAGCTATGTCTTGGAAGCAGCCTATATATTCACCAACAGACAACAGGATAAATAAAATATGGTACCTGTACATCATAATACTTGAGTATAAAGAGGGATAAATTTGGGATATTTGTAGGAAAATGGATGCATCTTGAAAGCATAAGGTTGAGTAAAATAAACCAGACACACAAGATTAAATACTGTAGGCTTGCCTGCCAAAAACTGAAACTAGATACATGTCTCTCACAATGTACTAAATTAAAATCGAAGTGGATCAAAGATCTAAACATTAAGACAGAAACCCTAAATCTACTGGAGAATAAAATAGGAAGAACTCTCGAAGACATAAGGGTAGGAAAAAAATTTATGAACAGAACCCAGACTGCACAGGAAATAATACAAAGAATCAGTGCTTGGGATCACATCCTATTAAAAGGCTTTCATACAGCAAAAGAAATCACCAATAGAGCAGGGTGAAAAACCCCAGAGTGGGAAAAAATTTTTGCCCAGCTGTCTCTCAAAGGTCTGACATCTAGAATATACAAAGAACTCAAAAACATCGAACCTCCCAAATTTAAAAACTCAATCCAAAAATGGGCATCTGAAATGAATAAACATTTCTCAGATGAAGAAAGAAAAATGGCAAATAAATACATGAAAAAATGTTCAACATCACTAGTCATTCGAGAGATGCAAATCAAAACAATATTAAGATTCCATCTCACTCCAGAAAGAACAGTGATTATGAAAAGATCAACCAATAACAAATGCTGGCGGGGCTGTGGGGAAAATGGAACCCTCCTCCACTGTTGGTGAGAATGTAGATTGGTCCAGCCACTGTGGAAATCAGTATGGAGATTCCTCAAAAAACTACAACTAGAGGTTCCATTTGATTCAGCTATTCCCGTACTGGGCATCTTCCCAGAAGAATTAAAATCATCATACCACAGCAATATATGCACAACCATGTTCATAGCAACACAATTTATATTAGCTAAGTCTTGGAAACAACCTAAATGCCCAACAACTAATGAATGGCTAAAGAAGATGTGGTTTTTCTACACAATGGAGTACTACTCTGCCATTAAAAAGATAAGCTAGAGACATTTGTCGGTAAATGGATGTACGTTGAGAACATATTCTTAAGCGAAATAAATCAGACACTCATGAGTACACATCACATTGTTTCTCTGATATGAGTAACCATAAGGGTAAGTAAGGTTGGAGAGGTGTAATAGATATTACATAAAATGAAGATAATATAGAAAAGAGAGGAGAACTAGAAAAGAGGAAGGGGGAAAAGAAAGAAGTTCCCTTCCTTTTTCCTTTTTCCAAAGGAAAGAAAGAGGAAAGGGAAAAAATGGAAAAATATAAATAAAACTGCTGTAAATAGGGAAGGGAGGAACAGAAGGGAGGGGTGGGGAAAAGGGAAGAGAATGAAGACATATCATGTACAGGTACAAAATAACCATGATGAATGTGAGCATTGTTTATACAATGTACCAATACATGTTCTTGGTGAAAAAAAATAAATAAAAAAAAAAATTGAGCCGCTCAAAAAAAAAAATGCTATAGGCTTTCTCTTATGTGAAAAATTCAAAGTATGAATACAATAAAGAGCCAAATAAAAGTCTGATAAAAGGAAATAGGGAAATAGATTTTTGATAAATAAGAAGGGACCAGGAGACCAAGGGTGGGGGGAGAGGGGGGAGGGGAGAGGAGTGTAAAAAGATTTAAGATGCATTGTGTACATGTATGAACTGCCAACAATGAATGCGATTATTATATGTCATAAACACGAACTATAATAATAATAATGATAAGGGAAGGAGCTCTAGAGACAGAGCGGGTGAGGAGAGCTGGGAGGGGACGGGGGAATAAAAAGAATGAAGGTGTGTTAAGTACAAGAGCCTAGGCCCTAAGATGGATGTAAACATCATGTGCCACAAACATTTACTAACAAAAATATAAGAAAGTGTTTCATTGGATATTAAAACTACAGTGTCTTTAGATACTGCTTTCTTTTATGGGCAAAACTTGACCTGTCTCTTCTAGGTAGGCGGACTGTGTACACATGTGGGGGATACGGTGGGATCTAACCAAACTCAGAAATGGCGCATTGTGGTTTTGTGATGTGCCGTCAACTGCTAGCTCAAGCATGGCCGCTCAGAGGGCTGTCTGACCGATAACCCAGAGGATCATTTCTATTTTAGCCCTGGGAAGTTAGGAAATTTCTCCTCTGTGACCATGAGGTATTTAGTTTAATTCTTTGGTCTTTTGCTCTTAAATCTTCAAAACACGTAAATATCTTAAGGGGGTTCTAGGCTCTGGGTTTGCTACTCTTTAATTCTTCAATTTCAGCACTTCAGTGGTGACCCCCTGAACTCTCCTGGCTTTTCTGGCCCCTGTATGAGCCCTCTTCAAAGAAGTCCAGTGTCTACCTTATACTGCGGCAACTCACTTTCGAGCTGCTCCTTTACTTCTGACTCTTTCTGCAGATTTCAGATATCTTAAACTACACGAATTTATCAGGAGTATTTGGTGTTTTGTGAGCATATTCTGGTCTTTCATGAATTCATTGTACTCTTCAGTAGTTGAAGGTGAAAAGAGAATTTTTAAAATCATTTTCTCTCATAGCCAACCGTGTAGTAAGAAGTTCAAGTACCTCTTAGGGATCTTAGAGTCTAATGTGACAACAGAGGTAGACCAACACACACCCACAGGATTCACAGATAGCATCTACCTTGACTCAGCCACCTTTTCAAGGGATATGTTTGTTACGTCATTGCAAAGTACTTGCAAGAACATCAGTGCATGATCGTGCTAAAATATAGTAACCTTTTGGATTGTTAAGATGTCCCACACTTTTTGAATAAAAGTTATTTAAAAATTACATTGTACTAGAGAATATTTAAACATCTAATGCAAAGAGGAGAAGGAACTTCAGAAAATGTAACTGAATATTTTGAAGATAATCGTAATGATTTCTTTGGATGTTATTAATGTAGATTTGGGTGCACAGGTTTGACCTTGTGTTTATGCCAAGTTCTTGTGAATACTCACATCACATAGGAGTGTTTTATTGCCGTGCATAGTACTTTCTGACATCATAGTAAGATAGCTGTTGTTCTCCGAAATACCACGGGTGAACATTTTATATAATTGACTTTGATTGCTGTATGACATTTTTATGTGTACGTGAATTCTACAAACTACATGTATCGATCTCTGTGAGAGGTATTATGCCCCCAGCTTGGTATTAAAAGATGAAAATTTAAAATGTATTTTCCGGAAATAGTTCATTTTTTTGGAGAGCACAGACACCTGACCATATAATTGTAGATTTGTAACATTTTCCAAAAGAATATATCCACAAATGAGTTATAGACATAAGAATATGGTACTATGAAAAACCTATCAAAAGCCATATAAATCTAGAGAAGGAGGGAAACGGATCCTTGGAGAGTAGCTGAGATGTTATCTGAAGAAAGATAAAGAATTGGTCAGATTAAGTGAGAGCAGGAGGTGGGCATGTTGGCTCAAGGCAACGTGTATGTGCAAGAGTACTTTAGGGAAATGTCTGAGTGGAAACATATGTTTTGGATAGAAATAACACAATAGAAAGCCCAACACTTCTCTAAGGAGTTATGATTTGTGTTCCAGTTAGTAAAGAACTATAGAAATATTTTAATATTTTACTTTATTTTTGTGATACTGCCGATTGAATCCAGGGCTTTACCACTGCACAGTCATTTATTTATTTATTTATTTATTTATTTATTTATTTAGTGATTTTTATTTTGAGATGGAGTCTTGCTAAGTCACTAAGTTGCCCAGGCTAGGCTCAGACTTGCAAACCTCCTTCCTCAGCCTTGCAGAGTGCTGGGATTGGAGGTGCGGGCCATCATGGCTGGCTATCTTTCTCTTAGTAATCGGTTTAAAATCTAGACTTTAAATTTAGAGCCTTAACACTTTATACAACTATAAATTTATTTTATATGCACATAACATATTTTGATAATATCCTGAATTTTTAGTCTCATTTACACCTCCTTCCAAATTGTAACTTTCTATCAGTATAAACCAGTGACAGCAAACCTTTTAGAGACCTAGTGCCCAAACTGCAACCAAAATCCACTTAGTTATTACAAAGTGCCAACACTGCAATTAAACCCATATACTGAGGTTTTAGTTTAGAAAAAACAACTCATACATTGACATTTTTTGCCTTAAAAGGAAAACACAGTAACAGAGCTCTCAATGATACAAACAGCCTTTTACTGAAAAGAAAAAGGTTGCCTTGGGCATGCTTTTGCACAATTAATGTTATCTTGCTGAGCAAAATGTGATCTTTGCTGTTGTGTGCATGCTGATAACTTGTCAGACCTTGACTCATACTTAGTTCATTTGAGAGCAACACATGCAGCCCTCAGGGCATCTGTTAGTCTGTTTCTTGTATCAGATTTGATACAATTCAAAGCTGAAAACAGCTGCTCGGGAGCATAAGATGATCCAAACAAAGTAAGAAAAGCAATTCCAAGTGCTTTCATTGATTTAAAATTATTTGGCAGAGAATTCCATGCTTTAAGGATTTCATTTTCAGAATTCTAACTGTGCTGTCCTTTGTCACCCCTTCACACTCCATCTTCTTATCTTCTCAAGTGTCTCATGCAGGTTATAGAATTTATTTTTCCAGATAGAACTTGCTTGAAATTTCAATAGCTCTATTTCCAGATTTCTAAAATGTAGCCAGTTCTTCAAATTTGGCTTTATCTGGAGAAGTAAGAAAACACAGAGTTGTGTCCATCTTCCAGAACTGTAAAAATCTGTTACTAAAATCCTCCTTTGCAACTGCTACAATGCTAGGAACTTCTTTGTAGATTTCCTGATGGCTTGGAGTATTGTATGCAAATATCGAATTTTCTAAGTGCAGTTTTATATTTGGGAAATATTTCAGCTGCCCACTTTCAAAGTCTCCTTCAAAAATTTGCAGATTTCTCTCAAATGTTTTGACATCACAAAACATCTTTTCTGTGTGTTCCCTACACCTTGTAGTTTAATGTTCAGTACATTGAAGCATAGTATAAAATCTACAAAATACATGAAGTTGTTAAGCCAGCCCATATCAGTGAGTTCTGGATATTCCTGCCCTTTTTCACTCATAAACAATCTAATTTCATCCAAGCAGGCTACAAATCTCTCCAGGACTCGCCCTCTGCTCACCTATCAGACATTATTGTACATGAGTAAAGTATTATAATGTCCTTGAAGCTCATCAAGAAGTGCTTGAAACTGTCGAAAATCAAGAACGTGAGCCATGACCATTTTGGTGACATCTGTGAAGATGTCCTCTAATTGTTTGCCGCTTTCTCTGGCACAAAGAGCTTCTTGATGTAGAATACAGTGAAACTGAAGAACTTAATTTTTTACTTCTCTAACAAAGGACTGTGTGAAACCAGATGTTGCCCCCACCAGACAAGATGTCCTGTCACTAGTAATTGAAACCATTTTTCTGTCTTGTGTCTTGTGACAATAAAGGCTCCATCACAGCATTGTAGCAATCCATCCCTCATGTTCTTCCAGGCAGAGATGCCAGTTTCACGAGCTCTTCTCTCATGATGTCACCAACAGCATAAGGCAGAATTACTGCCAGCCTCGCAGGATTATTTATATCTGTGCTTTCATCCAAGCGCGCGGGGTAACAGGCTGCCTGGGTAAGTCGGTGGTGAGCTTCCGGCTGACATCACTTGCCATGGGCGGGACTCGAGCTTTTCACAGTGTTTGTGCTAAGTGGCATCTCAAGGATGCGTTGCATAAATTTATCCTTGATGGGAAATAATGAAAAGGGGAATTACTCCCAGACACATGGCCATTTTGATAAACTCCCCATCAGAGAGGGGTGTGCATGTTTGCTCTACACAGTGAAATTCAAAAGCTGGAAGGTGTCACGTGATTTGTTTTAGAAAGATAGTTGCAAAAACTAAGAACTGGGAACATTTCCTCAATTTCCCTTTAAGACACTCCTTTCACTTTCACCACATTCAGCAACACTTTTGTGGTTAGTGTCAAAGTGTCGTCTGACACTTGATGTGTGACACACGACACTTTCACTACACAGAATACATAACGCTTTCCCAGTGTGTTCAATCACTCTGAATGATTCTGTCCAGGCCTCTTGGAAGGATCATTCACTGTTTTCAGTTTTACTTTTTTTGCTGTCACCATTTTTTGATGTTCGAGACTTGGAGTCTACGAAAACAGAAAAAAAAAAAAAAATGAAGCAGCCAAAAGAAATCTATCTCTATACCAAAAATAGCTAACACTATTAGTTAACAGTAAAGAATGAGCTATTACCTGAATCGACAGTCTGGGGCAGTGGTGCTCAGATGGGGCTCCCGTGCAAAGGTCCACGTCCCACTGACCACCAGCTTTCGGCCTGCTCTGAAAAAGGCATCTCAGTACCTTTCCTGCCTTGTGGAGGCTTCTGCTAAAATCTCAGCAGGTCCAAGCAAACATGTATCCTTGCTTTTACTTTCATAAATTCTTCACGAACAGCTAAATATGATGCTGTAGATTCAAACATGCCAGGAGGACAACACAACATGAGAACAATCTCAGTCTCTTGATTAGCACATAGTTTTGCTTAATCTTAGATATTAAATTTCAATTTTTCATAAGAAAACTCAAAGTTAAAATCTTGTGCTAAGAAAAATGGGAATGCATTAAAACTCATAGCCAGTAACCACATGTCGAAAATTAGATATATGTCTCTCACCATGTACTAAACTCAAATCAAAGTGGATCAAAGATCTAAACATTAAAACAGAAACATTAAATTTACTAGAGAATAGAATAGGAAGAACCCTTGAAGACATAGGGGTAGGAAAAAAATTTATGAACAAAACCCAGACTGCACAGGAAACAATACAAAGAATCAGTGCTTGGGACCAC
>PVJO010033214.1:0-12339 GCA_004026905.1 Hystrix cristata
CCAACTCCTCAACTCAAAAGCACATTCACTGGTAAGTCTTAAGAATTCTGCTGAGGTTTGAAGCTATAGCGTGTTTGGAAATGGAATTATTTTTCCAGCTTTTTGGGGTGTTAATTTGCTATAAATCACTTTATACTCTCTTTTATTGGAATACTTTCTGGGGACAAGACATGCTCAGTCTGTGTCAAATACCGTGAATGTTAAACCAATAAATGTCGTCCCTAGTGACTCGATTAAGCAGTCACAGGGACGCCTTCGCTCATTCTTGAGTTCTGACCAGAGCTATGTGTAGAGCAGCCTGGGCGGGGCTGGGGGGGATGAGGAGTTGGTGCAGAGTGGGTGACGATGGCGATGTGGGCAAGAGCTCTGTACAGACAGCTGGTACAGCAGGTCACATCTCTCCTGTCCCCTCTGCCTGTCTGAGCAGCCCTGGCATCTCCTCAGCCTCCAGTGGCACCTGGTCCCTGTTCCCTTTCTCCTACCTACTAGGGGAGTTTGCTTCCTTACCAAAACCCCGTTGTCAGTCACTAACTGCCAAACACAGTGTCTTCTCAATGCCATGAAGTTTAGGGGTGCTGGGCATGGTGACACACACCTGTCATCTCAGCCATTCTAGGGAAAGACAGGAGGATCACAAGTTCAAGGCCACTTTGGGGAATTTAGCAAGATTCTGTCTCAAAAGGAGCCGTGAATGTAGCACAGTGGTAGAGCGCCCCTGGGTTCCATCCCCAGTACCACAAACTAAACAAAACAAGACAAAGCAAAATAGAAAACAAGACAAAACAGGAGATATTTTTAAAATATGAGGTAACTTTGGGAAAAAACTTGTTTCTTGAAGGAAGAGCTACAGCACACATGTATATTGAGGATCCATACTCTATTAGTTTTAGATAAAGAATAGATAGATACGAAATTCTAGAATTTGTTACTCTTTCCTTTTCATAGTGAATATTAGCTGAAATATTTTCATTTCATCTACCAGTAAAACCTTTGTCCTAAAAAGATTTATGTACTTTATGTACAGTACAACCATCAAGTACAACCTTAAAAGAGGTAAGTATAAGAGGTAAACCCATGACAGAGTGAGAAGCGACACTGGGTTCTAGGTCATTCAGATTTATAAATACATGTATAAATACATATTTTTGTAAAGGAGGATTTGTGAGCAGATGGACGTCGGTTTTCAGCATCCAGTAAATGGAAAAAAAGCTGTATCCTGAATGCTGTCTGGCTGGGCACAGAAGAGGGGACCGAGTTTTGTCTGGCCAGTGAAGCCAGGACTCAGTCACGATGATCCTGAACGTCTTCCTCAGCTCACTTTCTGAGATCTACCAATCTTTATTTCCCTAGTCAAGCCAGGCCCAGCGGTGCTGGGATCAGTTCTGAAGTAGGTACGGATTTAAGAAGAAAGCTGCGCTTCGAGGAAAAGATTATGTGGCATCTGGGGGCTTAGATAATAGAAAAACTAGAAGGTTAAACCATGGACAAATGCAAATCTTTAATAATATATTGGGACAGTCCTGCTCCTGTGTTTGAGGTTCTGGTGGATATTATTTCCACCACATTTTACCTCATCAAACAACGCCACCAAGGTGGTTATGACACGTGTTATCATGATCACCCTGTTCCCTGAGAAATCTTAGTTTCTCTGGTTACCTAGAATTGGAATTTGAGAGGAACATGAATGCATTACTTGTTCTTATTACTGCCTTTAAATATGAAAAAGCTCACAGAGAAAGAAGAATGAGTTTTGAGGTTTAAGATAATCCTAAACAATATAAATGCCCCAGATAAAACCCTCATTTACCCTCATTTATTTTAAATATTGGCAGAATGACTTCTGTAAAAGTTTCTCTGGAACGGAAATGCCAGTGAATGGGAAAATTAGCATAGCATTAAGTATTCAGAACGCTCAGTACAGCAGAGATACTGAAGCACAGAGGAGAGGAGGCGGAGCTCTGTGAACTCACTTGCACTGTCTGTCTGTCCTGCAAGGAATTCTGCATGTAACCTCAATCGCACCTATCACAAGTGAAAGACCCACCGCTGCCTTCGAAGATGATCTGATGAAGCTCACTTGAGTTATTTTATCAGTAGCTCAGGGATGAAACGGCTGTGCACTGGCCAGCAGACTTCGTGGAGATGTGAGCTGTGAGCCATCAGAGGGGAAGAACGCCTACCACTGACGGCTGTTCTTGTAGCCTGCGACTTGATAAGGAACACAATACACACATCCTGCTGTGCTCTGAGCACTCAGGGAACGGTGCTTGTTCACTCTCCAGCACTTCCTTGTGTTGCTCATTGCACAGCCACACGCTGTGCCACGTCCAGCAGGAGCAAAGGAGCAGAGACATGGGTGGGGTCTCTACAGCGTCCCCTTCATGGTGAAGTTCTTTGGACACAGGTGGGAAATAGCCAGGAAGAGCAACGTTCTCGCCTGGATCCTGGTAGCCCTGTTCCCCTGCCTCATCCCCTCACCTGTACAGTGTGAAAGCTTACTGGAGAAGAGAGGGGCAGAACGAAGTGAAAGGGAGCCAGGTAAACAGCAGGTGTCCAGCCAGCCGGCCGGAGGCAGATGTGCTGGCTCTATCAGTTGTGCATGATGGGTTGAGAGCTCAGGGAGAGATCTGGCCTCTTTATAAATCGTCTAGGAGAGGTAGAACCCTCTGAGCAGCTCAGACCATTTTATGGTGCTAGCAACAGCCACAGGTCATGGATTTGAAGCAGGCCACACTCTTTGAGCAGGTGCAGTCAAGGTGGTGTGGACACAAACAGTCACGTCAGGACAGGATATGAAGCTCTCCCACCCGAACGTGGCTTCCTGGGTGGCAGCAGATGTGGTATTTGTTCTCGAGACTCTAGGGGGTCGCCCAGCACACGCGAGCTCATGGAGAGGCTTATGCCTCCTCTTGACGCTGGCAGAGAGGAAAGAAGAAAGCGCATCTCTACCCAAAGAGAAATTCCACAGAAAGTCGAATTCAAACGCGACATCCACAAATGCTGTAGTTTCCTAAGGAGCAACCATTCATCTTCTAAGTTGCAGCAGAAACTTTAAGTTTGATAGATGTGTTCCCACGAACATTCTCTCCCCAAACAGGAAATCGCACTATAAATTATTTTCTCTCCCTTCTAAGTAACTTAATTGTTGCTGGAGTAGGAAACAAACTGTTTTTATTTGCATATTCATTCTTTTTTATGCAAATAAGAATATTTATATTCTGGAAATGCTTCTTAGCTGAGAAGTTGGGCTATCAGGAAAGAGGAGTTTGCTTGTGGAATTCTGTGTGTATGATGACCGAAGGCTAAGGCACAGTCAAAGTCCCACTCCCCCCGGGTGAGCAGCAGGTACTGAGCACCTATTGTCTGCACAGCAGCAGTGGGCTGCGGTTTAGCTTCTCCCGTGGCTTCTGGTAGGCCCATCACTTGCCTTCTGTTTCTACCCATTTGTGTTACTTAGACAACGGTATGATGGTAGACATCATTGGTCAAATGCCAAATAATCTTCCTTTTGTTTCGAAGAGCAATGGTTTGGGTAGTAAGGAGGCCACAGAAGACTCCAGAAACTCCAAGGCTGGGTTCACCAGAGGTCACTTCTCTGCCCTGTTCCTGCTTGGTATTGGGAGGTGTTGCTCTCCCAAGAAGTACTGGTGGGACCGTGATCTGGAGTTGGCTGAATTTCACAGGACAAAAAAAACTTGGCCCTCTAGATTTTTTCTCCTTCAAACTTAAAATAACCTCTCTGGTTATGCTCAATTTCCACAACTGCTACACATGAGTCAGACTGTAGAGTGCAGGCTGGAGAATCTAGAAAGCCAGTGCTGTGTCCACGTGTTCTAGATAGCGGTCAATAATGGATGGATATTTTGAGAAAGTCATGCAAGATGATATGTTGGTATGTGCAGCTCATGTGAAAAGGAGAAGAAAAGTGAGTCTGCCTGGGGAGATGAGCAGGGCTGCCTTGCCTCTCTGTCTAGAGAATATCTTTGTCACAGTGACCTCATCTCCTGGCCACTCCTCCAAGCTGGCTACCAAACTTAGGGAGCTTTAGTTCTCACGAAAACCCCGTGGAACAGGTGCAATTAAGATGATGTAACTTGTACAAAGTTACACAACTTTAAGTGGGTGTAGAGTCACAAGGGAAACTCAGCCCCAGCGTCCTCATGAACTGAACTACACTACACTGCTAGTCCCTCAGGGAGGCCCCTTTCAATGGGCCAGCTCCACATAGCAGCTTATTTATCTCGAATCACTATTTGCTTTGACATAAAGAGGCACATGTTAAAAGTCCTGGTGGAAAATACTGTGAATTCGAGACATCAAAAGTGAGGAGCACAGAGCATGTGTGAATAGCTGTCTAATACCCATGCATATCTGTCTATATGAGCATTCTCTAAAGAATTCCAAGGTTTACTTTGGCCTAGAAATGGAGGTCATGTAGGTCAGAGTTTCTCAGCAATGGTATTGCTGACATTTCAGACCTGACGATTTTTGTTATGGAGGCCAGTCCTTAAACTGTAGGGTGGTTAGTGGTGTCCCTGGTCCCTACCTACTCTATGTCACTAGTACTGTGCTAGCTGTGATAAGTAAAATGTCTTCAGATGTTGCTAAGGGTCCCCAGGAAGGCAAATCACCACCAGTTAAGAGCTACCGTTCAAGATTAATTAAACATTTTACCAAAGATGTGCGTATCAGAGAGTTTAAAAGCATCTTATATTAAGGGGGGGAAGGCCCAACATTCACTTTTTTATTGAATGAAAGTCTAAGTGCTTGATTGTATTTGCACTCCTTTTCTCAGGCAATACTAGTCTACTCCTGACAATTCACACCACAGCTGATTTCTGCCTCCTCCCCCTCACCAGTGTCATGGAACTGAGTCCTTGGAAGGCAAGGCCAGGAAGGTTTACCATCATCATGCCAACAACCCGACTGATGGCCAGAAAGGCTGGCCTCTGGTTGCATTCAGGAGCCAGGACCACGACACCACTGTGAGGACAGCAAGGGCAATGCTGAACACTGGGGTGACACCCGCAGCAGTGTGGCCCCCTCAGGAGACAGGGGATCACAGGTCACAATGACCAGTCCTTTGCAGAGTGCAGCCAGCAGCCCAGCGTGGAGAGGAGAGAGGCAGAGTGTCCCAGGGAGCCGCAGGAACAGGAGGTCATGCACAGAATGATAAATATGTCACTCTGTTCCCACAGCACCTGTGACACAGACATCATGTGCTCAGTCACACAGTTTGGACAAGGCGACCCAACAGAGTCACATCCAAGGCTCTTGATCTAAAACCTGCTTTAATGCACGTGGCTCCATTTCTTCCCCAAAGAGGACAGAGACCACTCTACCTTGTCACATTTGCAATGATCTGGAGCCATGTCCTCAAGAGTTTCCGCAAGGTCTTTTATTGTTATGTTTTTCCGTTTTGCACTGCAATTGTGTTGTATGTAATCAGTTTCAAGTACAGGTGAACCACAACTGGAAATTTTCAGAGAGCGGCTGACATTGTACTTGACATTTTGGAGTCCTAGTATTTGAGATGCTCTTAGAAAGGTTATATAAAACTTTACATTACAAAATGCCAAAGGAAACTCAATAGCAATTTCAACTCAAGTTGAAGGGGAGCTCGAACCCAGATCAGCCACACGGACACTGCAGAAGGATCCGTGTTCTATTAATTGCAGAAGGGGAAATGGAAAATTGTCCATTGATACTGAAAAATTTCCCAAATTAGGCATTCATCTCTCTGTGTGCTTCATGGATATAGTTTTACTACCAATCTATCTACCCTACGCCAAATGTGCATTTTCTTTCTTTGTCTTCCATCAAGAATTGTGTCGCTACAGAAGACTGGAAGTTCATGTTAATTTCTCTGTACTCTTAACTTTTAAAGACCCCAATCTCTTTCCATCTAATAAGGAGAAAAAGATGGAGAGACTCTGATATCTGAAAACAGGCAGACTTTGAAAACTTTTTAAGAAAAACAAGTTTTCTTTGTGGTTGTTAATGTAAGATCACACAACAATGGGATAAAAAATCAGAGATAGGCCCCTTAATAAAATGAACAAATAGGGGTTCCGTTTTGCCCTGAGGGATGGTGGCGGGTGAACAGCTTCTGTCTCACACATTACACTTTGCGACAGGAGTTAGAAAGCTTAGCTGTATGTGACCATCCAAGTTTTGTTCCACGTGTTGTGAGATCATCCCTTCAAATTAGCAGGGGTTGGAACAATAGATGCTTTAGGAGAAACTGAAGAATTAGTAGATTGATGTATGCTTCAGATCATTCATGAGTGTTAATGAAGTCTTTTATTCTAGCCATATTGATGTGGATCTTGTCACTTTTTATCATTTATTCATTCAGTTAATATTCATAGTTTCTACTGATGTAGATCTTGTCACTTTTTCTCATTTATTCATTTAGTTAATATTCATAGTTTCTACTATGAATTCAGCACTGAGATTGGCCACTGAGTTGTAGTGGTGCAAAACCAGATGTGGTTGGTCTTTTCCGTCATGGATCTTGTGTGTTCAAAGGAGGAAATAAACATGAATAGTGCAAAAATACATTTATGAGAAAGAAATCTGTGGTGGCAAGAGCACAGGCATGGGAAACTGGGGGAGCTGGGTCCTAATCCCACCTCTTCCTCCTCCTCTTCCTGGTTTTATATTTGGGAAGGCACAGACTTAACTGAGCATATGTTCTCTTATCTGTAAGTGAGACTACGCATGCCAACCTCAGAGCACCGCTATTTGATTAGAAGTCACAAACGCTGCCTGATAGCTGTTATTATAGGTTCGTGAAGCCAGCTTGTCCTGTCAGAGGAAGAGTATAGGGTCTTCTTTCCCCCATCCACTCCAGCTCTACTGTCTATTTTCCTTATTCTCTAACTCCACCAGAATCCAAGAAACACAGAGACATCTGATCTATATCAGTTTATCAAAGTTATCATTTGCCCAGAAACTGAGAAATAACAAAGTAGAACTGCTTTAAAATTTCTATGTGTTGAACATATCCTATATACCAAGCATTGTGCTGGGTACTTGCTGGTTTTATCTCTTCATGGATAAAGAGAACTCCTAATTTGCTATGCAGAAGTCAAATCTGTGCTATATGAAGTTACTTGCTCAGGTAACATCAGCAGAATTTGAATGCAGATCTTTCTGTAAAGCCAACATGGTCTCTCTCTCTCTCTCTCTCTCTCCTCCCCTCTCCTCTCTCTCTCACCTTCTCTCTCCCTCTCTCCCCCCCTCACCTTCTCCCCCCGCCCCTGTCTCTCCATTTTCTAGGCTCTTGGTAGTACTTTCTCAACTTCCTGTACTGGGAAAATTGGGATTCTCCACCCTGCATTCTTCTTCCGTCAGCTACTCTGCCTTCTGCCCCTTGGCTCTGTCACACCACAGATGTGCCAAATTCTGCTACCGCTTCTGTGCTCTGGCAAAAATCAGGGTAAATGAATATTCTCTTAATTAAATGGGTGGCTTTCTGGGAAATGGTGGTCATCCTCTTTAATAGGTCTGCCTGGGCTGGGTGGGGGAGGACAGATATGGTGAAGGCTTTTATTGTGTGAAAGGAAAAAACAAAACAACAATTGGTGCCTTGAAAGATAGAGACGGGCAAGTCTATCCCTGGGAAAGAGGAAAGGAGGAAAAAATGGTTGAGGATTTAGATGACTTCATGTATAGTCCAGCTTTTGCTATAGATCTGGGAGGTGAGGAAAACAATTATGACTGTTTAACACACTTAACTGCAAAGACAAACAACACTGGATCCCATCTGTAAATCAAGGACTATCAAAACAAATTAATTGCCTAATCAAATGAGAAAGATGTCTTCGAAATGTTGAAGGGTGCTAGGCTTAGGATGAGCAGGTAAGGAAAGTAACTTTTAAAATTTCTGTTTCTTATTTTGTAATTTTTAAAAAAAAATTTTGTTTTTTGAGACAGGTCTTCTTACGTAGCCCAGGTTGGCCTTGAACTTACAATCCTCCTGCCTCAGCCTTCCATAACACCATACCTGGCTCACATTGAAAATTTCAAATAGAAACTCAAGATTTTTGAGATTCTTTAAATTTTTGATGCATAGCTATACATATAGGACAACTTGTACCATTGCAATATAGAGAATTTATGTAATTAACACACAGAAAGGCTTTACCATCAGTACTCAATAAATCCTTATATAATTAATAAACAAATGAGTGTGGGGGAAAACCATTCAGACCCACTTACTGAACATGGTGATTGGCTGAAAATCTAAAGCAGTCATAGCCACAAATTCCTTCTCCAATCCTGTGAAACTTAGATGATCAGTCATGACTGGAAGTTATTCATTATGGAAACTGAACAGAAGTTGTAGGACATGGGACAAAAGCAGGAGTTACACACTGGACTGGAGGGAGCGAGGAAAAGTTCAGTTGTTCCATCTGACTGCACAAATGTCCCAGTCTTCTACCCACACTCTAATCACAGTGTGCTGGAAACTAGCTATGTAAGTGAAGACTGGAGTTAGCTGGATTTTATTCTGACACAATGAATAGCATTGGAAAATACAGCTATCTAAGCTACCACTCTGGGGTTGCACAGTGAAAAAGCCGATTACCTCCCTATGACTTGGCAATGAGCCTACAGGCTAGCAGGGCACTTTCCATTCAGGATTGTGGAGCTTCCCTCTTAAACAAGAAAGCATAACAAGGACAGCCCTCTTTAATGGAAATGTCAGCATTAGAAGCAGAACAAACAAACGACAATTAATCACAATGAAGACAATTTGAGAGTAGAAGAAAAATAAAAATCTAAACAAAAGAAATCTACAAACCCAAAACAAAGAGAAACAGTAACATAGATATTGAATTATACTTCCCCTAACACAGACACACACACACACACAGACACTTCACCCACCCAAGAAAGAAAAGATGCTCATAAAAAGAACAAGAAAGAGATCTTGGAGAAGAAGAATGTGACTGACAATGGCACAATGGGACGACACAGGCCACCAAACAAGCCACATGCTGAGGGCGCCATGTCCTAGGCACCTCCCTGAGGACCTTAACACAGGAGACCATGTGTCTCTTGTCACACTAGGCTGTAACTGAGTGATTGTGCCCAGTAATATCTATTTTTCTCCTTCCCAAAATGTTTATTGGCATTTAGCAATTTTACAGAAGAGATAGTAATATCTTGAAGCTTGCTATGCCAGAAACCTGAGAATTTCTATTTAAAGCTTCTTCCCTGGCTTCATAATCTAGATAATTATTCCAGTTCATGTTCTGTTTTTGCTGAAACACTTATCAACTTGTTACAGTTTCCTAATTTGTTATAGTTCTTTGACCACTATGAGCAGTGGATCACTATTACATATGTTACATACTGGCAAATAGCTTTGTATATACTTGCTATGTTTTCTTATATAAATGTTTCAATAAATTCTCCCTCAAAAATAGAGTTTTTTAAAAAAAATGTAAGGATGGATGAGAGGCCATTTCTCTTAGGTGGATTCATGGCACATACTTCAATGTTCTTTGTGGTACATTGTCATAGAAGGTCAGTTTCCCATTGTAGGTGTATGGAAGAACTGATCTGAGCATGCTCTGGTTTCACGTTCCTCAGAGGGTTAGTCAAAATTATCGTCCTTAGTGAGGAATTAGAAAACAGAAACCAATCCATAATTTTTTTTTGTTCATTATGCTTCTAAGTGCAAAAAACAGGCAATTATAACTCACCTGTGACTTGAAAAGATACTTTCGACCTCTGTAGTTTTAGAGTACTGTAATCATCACATCATCTTATACCCTCCTCACACCCCACAAAAGGACCCCCCTAAACACCAATGACCAAACTAAATCCCCAAAACAAGAAATCCAAACCGCCTTCCCATGCACAAAAGGGTGAAGGATAAGTCCACAAACAACAAAACATTACCTTGCGCTATGTAAGGCATGGTCTCCTCTTTGGGTGGTACATCAGTGGGTCGAGGTGCGGGGGCAGGAGGTCTGTTTATAATGAAAGACCAGCTTCCTGGTTTCTTCTTTACACTCATATTGCTCAGAATCGTGTCGTATTCATTATCATCAATCTCCGCAAACGTGTATGGGTCCTCCTCCTCCTTCTCTTTTTCATCTTCTTTCTTTTCTTCTCCTTTGGGATCATCTCTTATTTCTTGTCTTGCATTAGAATCACTCCAATTTTGACTTCTTTCCACCTGGCCTTCCCCCCTGTTTCCTGTGTGTGAAATATTTAGGTTGCATTTACTTTTCTATTATATGCCATACTATGGGTTCCATCTGTCACTTGAGAGTCCCAAAACAGCTTAATCAAATGCCATTGGAAACATATAAGAAGTCCTAGTCTCCAGAAAAAATAATCTGTATTAGCTTATAAGTCCCAAAAGAAAAGTGAGCTGTGTGATTTACTAACATGACTTTCTGTAGTTTCTGTTAATTTTGTTAAGGAAAAAAAAAAAACTCTTTAAGACATGGATTTCTTTGAAAACATAAATATTTTCCACATTTTATATTTATACATATATATTTAATATCAGGAAATTGAGGCATAAATCTAAGTCTCAAACTCCAAATACTTTGAAAATGGGTACTTTTCAAGCATAATAGTCTTAGATTTTTTTTCACTCAGTCATTTTACCTTTCAAGTGGCTTGCACTAGATATTCTACCTAAAATTCAATTTCTCTGAAAATGATGGGGAAGGGAATAGCCAAAGGTATTACTACTTGGCTTCCTAGCAGTCAGTTTCTGCCTATGATAAACTGACTTTTAGAAATGCAATTCGATTCTTCCAAGCCAGTATAGACCTCATTCACAGATACTGCCACAGAAAGTTGGGTTGATGACATAGAAGACAACACAATAAATTGATGACCTCCAGACTGATTTATATGGAAAGAATAAAATAGGTTTCAGTAAAATCCTTACATGCTTTTATAAGAATATGCTAACATATTTTAGTGGCAGTTATTTAGAAGACAAAGTTATGAAATACTTTGGTGACTGAGCAGGTTGAAAATAATTGGGTGCTAGGCCATCAAGATGGCTTTTTGTTGTTGACTTTCCTCATCTTTTTTCAATTTGCTTTCATTTGGAGAGTGAGAATCTGATTAAAAAAAAACCAAATTATTTAGTTTAGATAAGTAAATTTTAGTGGAAAAATTTAAAAGCTAAAAAGAAAGATAAATAGTAGAGCAGGTTAAAAAAGTATTTGATAACATTTAGCAGCTGGCCTGGGCTGGCTCCTGAGCAGAGACCAAGATAATCCGACCATCTTGTGACTTACTATGCAGCCTGTGTGACCCCAGGGGCCTCCTTGACTGTGCGGCCCACACTGACTTTGAGCCACCAGAATTGCCTCTCGTCCATGAAGAGTGTGGCCTGAGATGTCGACTTGTAACTTCTTCCCTGACAGCAGTGCAGGTGAACTGTCATGAAGTGCGTGGGAAACACTTTCTCGGTGCTTCATTTTTAGCAAAATGTGTCTTACTGTTAAGACCCGATTTCCTGAGCTGTTAACTTTCTTTGTTTCCCCACCCACCACCCTTCCCAATTCTTTCTAAAGTTGGGCTTGCACCGCAAATAATACATTTTATGTTTTTCCCTCCAAGTATCAGGTTATACTCTTTATTAAAGAATAGGACTTGAGCTTGTTGTATACTAATACTCATAAATAACAACCAAAGCAAATCATTCCTCTGATTCCAGCTTTGGAAATAACCAAGGCAAGAATCTGTAGAAAAGAGGAGAATCCTCAGAGTCCAGGAAACCTCTTTAGAGGAGAATTCTGCATGTTCTAATTACAGGCTGTGTGGTCTTGGTCTAAGTCAAAGACGGGTTGTTATAAAGATAAAAAGAGACACTATATTCTTTACAAACTGAAAAGTGGGTTATTGTGCATAGTTTCCTCAATGACTATGTCCATAAACCCATCCTGAGGAATTTGATGTTCTGGGTACTAATGAGACCATCTCTCTCCTTTCACTAACTCAAGGGCAGATGGAATTTACTCTTAAACAATGACTCCTGAAATTAAGGCCAGCTAAAGTGAAAGATCCCATATAATCTCTGGCAAAAAAATAAGTGGCAGCCTACTGACTGACTTTTAAAAGACCTCAATTAAAGAATCTTTAAGAAAAATATTGGCATTTTATGTTCTGCTATCTTCCAATATCTGCCCTATGAAAAGGTGAGTTGAAAAGTAATGCCACATATAAAATGTAAAAGTAGGGGTTTTAGGTAAAAGCAGTGGCTCTTTGTTTTATTTTGTCCTTCATATTTGGTTGCTTTCAGGAGATACCCTAACATGACATTTCATGTCACAGGCAGGTGGTGGGCAC